>JAOEHV020059339.1:0-16789 GCA_025447995.2 Isaurus tuberculatus
ACGAAGGGCTCACGCTCGAAACGTCAGCTTCTTCATCCTTACGGCGATGATAATTTATTATCAACATTATTTCATAGCTTATATCTACTCGCCGACGCGTTTAATAGTTTTTTTAAAAACTATTTACTTAACTTTTTTTAAAGGATTTTCAGATATATAGTTTCTCGAATACAAATACTAGCCATGCCTTTCAAGGATTTTTCGTGAAGTTTGAGAAACCAAAGATTCAAATATCTCTGTTAGATACCTCCTCCGTATGCGCCACTAGCCTGGTCCCCTGCTCAACGTCCATAACAAGTTTCTGCAACAGATTCGCGCCTGTTCCTGTTCGCAATTTGCTAATTGGGCTGGGAGACAATTCCACTCTCGCATCCTGAAATAATAAAGTAAACAAGCAATAAAAGCATGAAGCTACAGTAACAGTTGGTTCATATCTACGACATATCTTTTTGACGAGAATTATTGCCCCCGCATGCAGGGTTTTGAAGAAAAGAAAATAACATGCGTACACAGTAGTCGAAATGATCCCGATTTCAAGACACCAGGCGCGCATAGTCGCGTCGGGTAATTTTTGAAGCCTATACCACGTGGCTACAGATCAGAGCGGGTGGAATAGCTTTTGGGGTGAATAAGGTGAATAAATAACTTGCTTTACAGTTATTCATTGAGCATAACGATAATAAATCAGTATCGGATTGAATTGTTCGGTACAGAACTTTTAAAATTTGTCGGGTAATTTTGAAGTTTACCACGAGATTAAAGATTGGAGCGGGTGGGAAAGTTTTTGGAGCGAAGAAGCTGAGTATGAAATTACTCTAAAGGGATATCACATCTTAGTTTAGTTATTAAAGGCGTTGGCAGCTGTAGTGAAAACTATTTCTAGTTTAGCATAAGAATCTGCTTTGTAAAGCGGCTAATTAGTTTGGATTTTTCTATGTCTGATGCTCTTGAACGGGAAAAGGTTTAAGAACCGGTATAAAGTATAAGCATGCTTTTCTGTTGGTAAGATGCAAAAAAAGTTTTAGTTGCAAAAAGATGACTTTAACCGTTAATCAACTCTCGACGGCCAGAGTTTTAGATGTTGAAGATGTTGTCGGCTCCATAATTACGCGTAGTGAATTCAAGTCTTTTGATAAGTACTAAGTCGTCTTTGGAAAATGCATATAGGTGATAACATACCTTCTTTGACTTCTTGTCAACAACAGAAACCTTTAAGGCATCAGCAGATAAGTTCTTCTTCAAAATCTAGAACAAAAGTTCCAAGATTGTCCATTTCACCAGAAAAAAATTATCTCAATTTTATGCTGGCATAACACTACCTTTTTCTTTAGAGACAGTTCTACAAACTTTTACGTAAGTTGAACTCACTTAATAAAATATGATTTTTTTTTGTTTCTTTTCATGAAAGAATTGAATCAAGTATGAACAAAGGTTTACACACCTCGGCATTTGTGTAAGCTTCAAACAACCCAAAGAAAATTTTTCTGTTGGTAAGGGTCCACACTCCTTTCAAATCATAGCACACAACACGATGGTTGTATTTCTGAGGAACAAAGTACATACATTTGCTTACCAGTAACTTTAACGAGCACTCTTGAAAGTATTTTTTGGCTTTTGAAACAAAACGTTAGATTTAATTTATTTTCAGCTAATTTTTTTTAAAAAAAAGCACTTATAAGGTTTAGATTTTGTGACAGGGGGAACCTCGTGCATAATTTAAGGATTTTGTGTTGTTGATGGCTTGTGATATCCTCGATTTCAAGGGCTTGCAATAAGTATGAAGGAGAACCTGTAAAAGGACTCATTAATGCAATTTAGTATAAACCTACTAACGGTCTAACACGCATCCTGCATTCTGATTGGCTACTCTACTCGAGGTCTATTTGTGATAGCCTACTAGTAGAGAAAAGATGGCGGATAAAAACTGTTACGAGGCCCGTTTTGCAATTGTTTCAGACGATTTTATCGTTAATTGAATAAACACGTCCATTCCCGAGAAAACCAAGGTTTATACTAAAACAATTAGACCTCTCGGCCTCATGGAGTACGAGTTTGAATAGCCCATACGGCCTACGGCCTTATGGGCTATTACTCGTAGTCCATTCGTCCTCGAGGTCTAATTGTTAAATAGTTACATAAATGTATCTAACACTAAACTGGATCTCTAATTAACTGAAGAAATAGGTCGTTGATTAACCGAAATTGTACAACCACTTTTCATCAAATGAAATCGACAATGGTAAGGAAACACTGTTGGGGAATAAAGAAAGTTATATATTTGTAACCAGGACTCCCACAATAACCCTTGTTTGAATATTCAAAACTTTTTCGAAATTTCCGAAAACCCTTTACTTCGAACTTCCAAAAATTTAGATATGGATGCATCTTTTAGTTAATTCTAGGAATGACCGCATTATATCGCTTAACATTCATTTTCCCTGGATTTTGGGTATGTGAAACGTCCGACTTGAACTCAATCTCACAATTAGAGTCCGCGTGTTGGGAAACAGGATAGCTACTTTGTGTATCCTAGCTGCAACGTCCTCCTATCACACATTGTTTATACTTGTAAGTTGTTAGGTTCCTACAAACTAAACAACGATTTGTTAGGAGACCAAACGACTTAAAAATAGAAATCTCTCCATAGTCTTTCAGTACAAGACTCGATTTTCCAAAAATACTCTGGAAAAATGATTTTTAGTCTCCAAAATATTTTTATGGTTTTCCAGAACTTGTAACAAAGAAGATTACCTCAACATCTGGTGCGGGACTATCCGTAACAGTTTGAAGCTTGCTTGAACCACTTTCCGTACCTTGTCTGAAGTATTGCAACCTTACGAAACAACAGATATGGAGTGTAACTACGACTTTGTGAGGTGACAGTGATTGAGAATATTAACAATAAGGAATACAAAATAAAGCTTACCTTTCCGCCATTAACAGGTAGTACTTGGTTGGTTCCATATCAATGGACGTAACCTAATTGAATAACATGAATTCGCACGAAAATGTTTCAGATTATGAAATATAATTACGTGTCTTAGTCGTCTCTAATTCAACTTGTTCGGCGTTTCTATTTTATGTGGAAAATACCTATTCATTTAACGAACGGATTGAAATTTTATCTATCTGCTAAAAAAGTAACTAAACAAAACAAATATATTTGAGACACCTATTATTAACTCAGCGACAACTCGGAAAATGACAAAATTTCCAGGCTTTGAAGTTCTATCCTTTTCATTGCTATAGCAGTGCAATCTTTAACTAGATGAGCTGTGAATCCGTGTCCGCTTGCTGACGTCAAAGTGGTCGGCAGATTATTATAGACTCAGCTAAATTTCAAAAACAGCTCTCAAATTTCGATTTCAACCGAGCTGCTAAGGTAACTTATTTCCTTAGCAATTTTCTTCGACTAAGAAGAAAAAGTTCTAAGGCTCAAAGTTTGGTGTTGTAAGCTTTTTCTTTCGTAGACAATAGCGAGAAAACTTTTACAGCTTAACATTTCGTTCTCATTTTATTTTTATGACAAACGTATGTGTTTACAGTACCATGTAACTTTTCCTTTCTTCTTGTTGAACTTTTGGTATTTTCCCTAAAAAAACAGTTTCTATGGCACAGCACATAAACAGCTTGAAACTTCCAGAACAACATGTTGCTTGGGCTTTTGCCTTGAGTTTAGCTATGTTTTTTTAAATAATATTACCTCCGTCTCCTCGTCTGCGATAGTCTCCTTTCCATCAAATTCTTCCAAACCATACAAATGACACGTGACATCACACACTTCACTTCTCCACATTGCTGGGCTCCAGTCTGCAGCGGGGCGACGAGACAACCCGTCTGAAAACTTCCGAAGCTGTAAGCGATAGATTAGGTCGAGAGAGCCGCTTCCACAGGCCAGTTCAGAGCCTCTTTGACGAGTAAAGGAAGCCCAGTATAACAGAGACAATTCAGGAAACTTCAAGGAGAGACCTACTTCTCTGAAGAACAAGAAAGTAAATATGATTACAGCTTATTACAGGTTACACGATCTTAAAGCCATCTGAGAAGAACCCTAATCACTGCTGCACAGTTGGTGATGATGATAATGATGACAATGATGATGATGATGATAATGATGACGATGATGGTGATGGTGATGGTGATAACGATGATGATAATGATGATGATGGTGATAACGATGATGATAATGATGACGATGATGGTGATGGTGATGGTGATAACGATGATGATAATGATGACGATGATGATGATGGTGATAACGACGATGATAATGATGACGATGATGGTGATTGTGATAAAGATGATGATAATGATGACGATGATGATGATGGTGATAACGATGATGATAATGACGATGATGGTGATGGTGATAACGATGATGATAATGATGACAATGACGATGATGATGATAACGATGATGATAATGATGACGATGATGGTGATATTGTGGTAGTGGCGGTGATGGTGATGGTGATGATGATCATGGTAAGTTAGTTTCTTAATCATCGGGCAAGAAAGCTAAGCCATAATGTAAGCCTATTTATAGATTAAACTAAACTTACTGACTTAGTTGCATTTTATAGCAAACTATAGTACGTTTAATCGTCAAGATCGCACGGACAAACAAAAACAATGCAAATACTATTCTCTTGAGGATAAATGAGAAAGGGATATGAAAAAATTAACTAAGGTATACCTATAGTGTCTTCCAAGAGTCTTCTTTCGCTGTCGTGGTCGGGAAAACAGAGACCCTCGTTTGATTGGTCTGGAGACATTCCTTAACACCACAGCCTGTATATAATTAAACACGGTAATGACTATCAAAAGACAAACATAAAAGCTTCACTACGTAAGACGAGCAAATGCGCTATGCTAGTTGTTTGTGTCTTGAAAGTTAATTATAAGCATAGACAACAAATTTGTTCTACTACTAAGTTATTTGAGCTACTTAACTGATCTCTACGGCAAAAACTACGATGAATAATAATGAGCAAACGCAGGAAAATGTTTTGGCCTTAATAGGCGTCGCTAATAAACAGGTTTCTGTTACCGTTTGAGATATGAACAGTGAAAAAAATATCCTTGTTGGATGAGGCTAATTAATTTAGGCATTCTTTACTGTATCCTTTTTCTTTTTGTAATGCTATGGGAGCGCTTGTAAACTGCTAACAGATAGATTTCTTCGTTCATTAAACGAGCCTAGTGGCCCATTGGACCGGCACTTATCTCCCGTATCTGTAGCGTTAAGTGGATGAGAGTCTCTGACTCCCCCTGGATGGAACACTATTTCGTCACAGTTTAGCTCCCAGCCGAAGCTTGTACTCATTTACCGACCTCGCAACGATGGTAAGCTGAGTAGGGTTTGACGAAAAGGGTCTCATAAATGTTGCAATTTTGGCAGAGACGGGGATCGAACCTGGGACCTTGTGGCAGAGATCTTTTTTTACTGTAACACAATCACCTTGTCGACTAAAATGTTTCTACAATGCGTGTAAGAACACAATATAACAGACCCTATAATAAGTACGTAAGAACCGGTAAATCCAAACCACTTTTATCTTTCCTCGAACAAAAAGAATTGTTGTCTTACGCTAAAAATGAATAGAATATTTTCTAAACAAAAAAATAATTTGCCATAAAAATTTTGCTAGAAACTCCCAAACCGACAAACTAACCAAATCTTGAAGAGAATAGCTCAGCTCACTCCGATCTAATATTCACTAAAATCACAAAAACCTATACCTTAAATTAAGTTTCATACAGACGATCTCTGAAAAAAAACGTAAAGAATATCTATAGAACCAACCTGATACTTCTGGAACCACCTGAAGGTGCTAGCGTACATGAAAACGGTGGGCGGGTCTTGCCTGTCTTGATTCTAAATATAAAATGTAAGATTAACAACCATACTTTTCACGAACAACATCCCTTTTTATTATGGATGTTTTTTCTTATATAGGAAACAAACTGCTTAGGGCCTAGGTTTCAAAATGACTAAAAAACTAAGCACCTCTCTCTGCAACCCTATCTAAATTCTTTATATACCTAGTACAAATGAATAAAACTAGGGTGAGCCGTACTTTAAAAAGTGCAAGCAGCTGACGTTTCAAGTTTCTTTAACAAGATACTATATTTAGATAAGAGTACTAGACTTTAAGACATAACAGTCTCGTTTGCTTGCTAAAAAAGAGGTGAACACTCTTAACACATCTGTCAAACATTTAACAAATGCAGATGATAGTTTTCTCTAAAGTCTCTTAGTGTCTGAAGTTAGGATCTCGAAAGATCTTCAATCTCTTCAACTCGGGAAGACAGCAGATTTAAGCGTGACCAGAGCTTTTTAACCTCATTCACAGATTCGGCTCGTAATTCGTCATGACTCCCCGTGGAATTTTAAAGTACTGAAGGACTCAGAATCTATGATGCATCGAGAAAGTGACGGTTGCTCGACACCATTGCTGGAAGCTTGTTGATCCTGTTTTTTGATGGACTTCTGCAGGTCTTCCAAACTTCGCTTAAGGGAAGCAATTTCATCTTTTAGGCTGTCATTTTCCTTTTTAAAGATTTAACTGTAATATTTGGCATGATTATTAGTGAAATTAGAACGAATAAATGAAACTATAGAGAGCAATCAAATATGCGTCCGCGCGGCTACAATAAGTTTCTTTCAAAAATATTTAGTAAGTTCTCGGTATCTATTATGATACCAAAAAGGTTAATCACCATTTTTTAGCTTTTCTTTCAAGCAAACTTCCCGGCTTCACATGTATCAACGATCGAAAATACCAAAGAGATTGTTATTCTAGACAATGTATTTTAAATCAGCTCCGTAGGAAGTGTTTTATGTCTTTTAAATATTTTTGTGTTGCAGTACCAACCTTGTCCTTCATAGCTGTTTCCAGTGACAGATTTAAAGTTAGGTTTTGAGAGCGGAACGCGGCATAAGAATCGTGAGCCTTTTGGAGAAAAGAGCAAATAACATCTATCAGATTCTTCAATAGCACATTCTTTAAGTGAGAAGTTCATGAAACATGCTCTTTGAAAATTAAAAATTGTCAAACAACTAAGTGTCGAAGGCGCGTAATAAAAGTTAATTTAGGGTTGGTTCTCATAAGCAGACTCTACTAGCATACACATCAAGCAAGGATCAAAGCCTGGAGAATACTTGAATTAGCTGTGCCATGATTAAAGAATATCATATAAAAGACTTACTTGATTAGGTGGCAATTCTGGCACTCTATCAGGTGCACACGGAACGACGCTGTGATGATCATTGGGGTTTCCAAGAGTTTGCCATTGCATGTCTGAACTGAAATAAATATAAACAATAAAGTAACTACCACACTTACCCCAACAAAGGATCTTAAAACTATAGAGTAAAAGGGCAAATACAAATGCAGGTATGAAATTACCTCCGCGAATATTTAAGCACAATAAGTAAGTGTGAAACGTGAAAAGTATTCACGCTTCAAAGAGATTCAAACCAGTTTTCTATGTAATCAAGTGCAACTCTTTAACAGCTGAGCTACGAAGCTATAGCTTTTGCAGGCAGGTCACTTTTGGTCGGTCTAGGAATAGATCTATAGACTACCAGCCTTTGCCGGAAGCTAACCTGCGATAGGTTAGTTTCTTATCCAGGAGGGGAAGGGGGGGGGGGGTTGTAAAACTCTTTCACCCGCTTAGCACTAAAGAAATCGGAGATAAGCGACAGGCCCTTGAGCTACTAGGCTTGTAAAAAGATTTATCTTAGAGACTATTGAGTTCATATAATAGAACATGACAAATACCATATATAAACTAATGCAAAGTCAAAGAACTCAGTAAAATTCTAAGATCCAGAGCAACTAGTGTAATGAAGGTCATGGGTTCGATTCCAATTTTCAGCTGAGATGTTTTTCGAGTTCTTTGTCTCCGCATCAGTTTATATATGTAACTACTAAATTGAGGTCATGAAACGATCTTCGTACACAGTTGGGAAGAATTCTGCTTTATTAGCTAGGGTTAAATCCACATAGGCCTAAAATTTTAAAGTGTTATCTTGCATTGTTTGACATAACGAAACGGGTTTATCATAACGCCTTAATTTATAACAGCAGGTAGAAACGCAATTACAAGTTGTAACAAAATGACAAAATTACAAAATGACTTGCTACCAAGAGCTGTTGCTTCATAACTGACAGTAGGAAAGTCAACTGTCACTTACCAAATCCTGAAGGCAGGTAGATGAAGTACTCGGCTATCATCATACTTTGATGCAGTACGCGTGTGGAGATCAAAATCACCATCGATTACGATTCGCCCTAAACACAAAACCACGAAGATCATCAAAGCTTGCTCTGTAAAAGTTACAACACTTTAGAACCCTTTTGAGTCGTAAGACTGAGAACTAATCGGGTTTCCTTTCTCGCTTGCAATAGTGTTTCAAATGAATGAATAATTAGTCCTAAACTTAATTTACATTTTTACTCGGGCTTCCTTAGGAAAGCCCGAGTCTTAAAATACCCTCTGTTTTTTTTCTTTTTTGGTCGCCAAAATGGTGGTCATGGTCCCAGGCGTTCCTAGCCGAGCCTTCGAAAACTGGGCTCTAGAAATGCAAAGGTATCGTGTTCATCCAGACTATTTGTGGATCTTCTCGAACGACGAAATGCTGTGTTTCGCGAAAGAAGTTTTGGAAAGAATCATGCCCTTTACACTCAGTTCACATACAGACACACACACCTGTCGAGTTAACGCCACAGGTGGCGTCTAGTTTGCCTTACATTAACATAACTTGCAGGGTTCTCCCAACTTGACCATAGTAAGGGGAGAGAGAAACAATGTAGGGAAGAGAATGAGTGCCGAATGCCTAACTTTTCTAGGGAGGAACCGGGGGAATTCTCTACCGGAAAATGTTTGAAATCTGCGACCTCTGTAAGTGCAGAAAACAGGGGCCGGCGTCATCAAGGTGACTAAACGGAGAAAATCGCCGGTCGCCGACCCTTTGTGAGAACTCTTTACTAGCCAAATAATCATCAATTTTACAATGTTATCATATCTCACCATTTGTCCACTCTAGGTCCACATTTCTCCACTCCACTTCCATCCGTTCGGTTGTTTCGTAGGGGTTGCGAGTTGCACTGAAATACTTGTTCCATTCTTTCATGGCCATGTGCAATCGACCATGAAGTAACAGCCGAACCTATAATACCATAAAAATGTTTAAATAAGGAAAGAAAACTATTAAATGTGTTTATAAAAAAACGAAAAAGACAGAAAAAAAGAAATAAGCGAAAAGAAATGAAAATATGCGACCAGTTCTATCATCACTATCTGATCCATGTGAGATCTAGACTCTGCATTGTTTGAGTGACCCATGAAGTTACCGCGTTTCTCTGGGTTCTGTCTTTGACACTGCCCTGACAAGACAATAATCCACGCAGGTAGGCTCGTAAGGATGGAAACCATGGCCGAGTTCAACCTTAAAGCCAGGGATCGAGCCGAGGATCGAACCCGAGATCTTGTTGGAAATCAAAGATCTACCAATTGCGCTAACAACTTCCTGCGACATCTAAAGCTAGCTAGTTAAAACTTAGTTTATCTGCTGCCATCAAAAACTAGACGGATAACCACGGTATAAAATGCTCATGAACTACAATACACATACTTTGTCAAAAAATGGCAGTGGTTTACTTGGATCCATACTCGGTTTGCTCAGGTATTCTGAAATCGAAAACAAAAGCAGTACTTTAAGACCATTTAAGCATTTCGTTTTTGTGCCACGCGGGATAAAGTTATCTCTTAATGGTGCATTTTCAAAACAAATTGTACAAATGATATCTAACAATAATAATCATATGCTATCGATAATTCAATCTTCGTTTCACCTTAAACATTTTAAAGTTACGTTGAGTAACCCTTCCGCCGGAAAACGGCTCATCTGAAACATGGCACCCAGTTCCTGGCGCAGTGCCTTATATACTTGGAAATTCTTAGTAATAAACAATTGTTTTAACTTTCGGCAAAAAACGAAGTTTCTTTCAAAATAACGCTTTATTATCGGTAAAGAAAGGGCAAATGATGATTACTTACCGAAGCCCAGAGAAACCGTCGCAATAGCAGGATCGATATCCACACCCCAGGCCATTTCGAGTTTGTCTACGTCTGCAAACGCAAATCAATCAATCAATCGATCAATGAACTAATCAACCACCAACCAATCAGAGGGGAAAGAATACAACGCAAGTTTGCTGAATTAGCTTTGTCTACAATAGATTAAAACAAATGACTATGCAAAGGTATATGCTACGTACCGAAATCGAGATCATAGTAGAACTTCAGCGCTGACAGACTTCTTTGCACCGACATATCTCCCCATGGCTGGGTTATCTTTATAACTGCTTCTCGTCTCGCTGTAAAAAAATAACACTGGTGGAAACAACATTATGGCGTTTATCATTCGCTTTTGGCTGTTTATGCTAAAGAGTCTTCGATTCCCATGACCTTACCGTTGCTACAAAAGTAAGTATGTAAAACCAGTGCTTAATCCCGTTACTAACGTAAGGCTGTGAAAAATGGACTCCATACCAACATCAAATCAAACAGCTCGGCACAATACAGCAACGTCATCTGCAGCTCATTTTCAAGATCGAATGGAATCATTTTTTAGCAATAAGAAGGTCCTACGGCACTCTGGCACTGAAGCTCATTAAAAATCTTTAAAAAAGCGTGAACGGGAAATCGTTCCTTATATTTATTATCATCTCTAAGCCTATCACTGTTTACTCTAAAGTATGGAAAAATCAAAGGAAAAAATTATTTGTTGTAACTGCATGAGGAAAATAAAAACAAAGACAGTAAACATTGCCTTAGTTATTACCTCGTTCAGCGGATTCCTGTTCAGCTCCGAGCACCATTCCACTCATAGTAACTCCTTCAGATGTGAATATAGGCTGAGGATAGTCCCGCAGACAGCACTATAACAAAAACCTAAAAGCTAAGTTCATTTACGAAATATGACAACATTTTTGATTTTGTAAGACAAGTTTCGATCGATCGATCATTTTCAGTTGCAAATGAAGTTACAATAAATTATTAGTTATTTATAAGTTACAAAAACAATGGTTTTAAGAGTATCTGGTAAAATTGAGTGTCATGTTAAGAAAATTAAAAGAAAAAAGGTCGAAAAAATTTGCATCTTACTGAGAGAGCTACATTAAAATGAAAATGTTGTTTGTTTGTTTGTTAAATGAGGGTTGTTTCGAATCTGAGGGGCTTTGATTTTTAATTGATAAACCGATGAGGCAGAGTCCAGAACAGTGAAGCAATCCTCCGTGCAAAGATTGCGAGAAATTTCTGAACTCTGCAGATATATGAAAACGTGAGAGCTCCTGTCGCGCACACGTATTGTGAAGTGTCGGGAGGTTTCACCAACGAAAGAAGCACTACAGCCACGCAAGAAAAATGTCTTGAAAGTTCGTTTACTAAATACTATAGCGGTTTTAGCCAATAAGAATGTAGAAATTTTTCCTTAAAGTATAGATGAGAATTTATAGTTTCAAGTGTTTTAAATGCTGATTCGGTCCTTGGTGTGGTTATCTTTGTGTTAGCTGTTGCTGTCACAGGTGTTTCAAAGCCGTTATTGTTGTTGTTGTAAATCATTTCTATCTAATCAAAAACCCTAAATATTGGTTATTTCCATTTGTGTTACGGATTCCATTTTACACTCGTTTCAAACTTGAAATGGACTGGTCTAACCAATAATGATCTAGTTTTTATTTCAAATAACAACTATTTCACAAAACATTTGAAGAATAAGATGAAGTATCTTCCAAAAATTACAAAAATTAAAAACAACCTAAATGTCATCAACAACGCACCTGATGCGACGACAGAATTCCTTTTACGGTGCGGCACCAAAGAGTTGAAAGCTTGAGCCCAGCCGCTGGCAAAGGACTAAAAAAAATGTTGTACTAAGCTCAAGTTTTGAGTGCATAACGTAAATTTTTTGAAGCATTCCCGATTGATCACCTTAAATGGGCATAGTCACGGTTCTGCGCATGCTCCGGAAAACTGAAATTCTAAAATCTGTTGCGGCCCGGAACGATTGAAATTTGGTGTATTGCCGTTGTGAATCGTAAATTATCTCCCTCGTATTTTAACATCATATGCCCAGAATCGTTTTTTTGTTTCTTAAGTCATCATATTACCTTTTTTTGTGTGCTATTTTATTGTTTTCTACTATAAAGGGGTATATAATTGAAAGTATTCGACATTGAATTGATTCAGAATGACTGACAAAGTTGTTTATACGAGAGAGGTTTCGAGCGGCAGTGCTTCTGTAGTGAAGAAAAGAGCCAAAACGATGTGGCGTTTGAGCCACCAACGTATTTGGTTATCTTCAAGAATCCACGAGACTTGGAAATTGTTCAAATCATATGGGATATTCTCGGCGACACAGACTTCGCAGCGCATCTCCTCGTCTTGGAAATGCAGCGACAGCGAAGGTTTTTAATAGTACTTTGCGAGTTGTGAACAACCGCTCCTGAAAAAAATCACGATCGTTATAATATATAAGTATAAATAAAAGTATAAATAAGGGAATATTTGTTGCTTGCGAGTACTGCAAATTCCGAATAGCATAACAGTTCGCGGTAATTGATCTTTGAAATTGAAACTGAAAGCCGCAGTAATTCTTTTCTTACTTAAATATTTTCGTTTGATTGAAGAGTGGATGTCGACATTCCACAGTCCCTAAATCTATAGCAATTATAAAATCCTTGTCTTTGCTATATGGTTCGTAAGTCTTCTTTTTCGCGGTGTCAAACCATCCTGCGGCGAGGAGGTACGTCAGTAGAACTCGCTGGGCGATTTTGAATGGACGAACAACAAAGTTGTTGTTAGATCTCGGCTCAAGTTTCGATCATGCGCAGAACCGTGACTATGCCCTTTTAAAGCTACATGGTAGTAGTTTTTAAATCCAAGTTTCCAGTGAGGAAAAAAAAAAAAACAATTATAACAGAGCAATTTTGTCAAAGGGTAAATGAACATAAAAATATTAAAGAGGAGGAAGACTAGATGAGAGGAATTTCAGGAAAGAAACCGGAATAGGAAGAAGAGTTCAAATGGGAAGCGAAGGTTGATTAGGAAAACATACGAGAGAGGGATACAAAGGGAGGTTGAAATTACAGCAAGTAAACAGAAAAATTGATATTCTTTTTCAGATATTACTTATTTAAAAAAACAGTTTGTTACCTATCAGGATCAAGCTCCTCCATCATCATCAAGGCGTTTTCCTTGCCATGATATGACTGATCAGCCAGAATTCTTAAGTCAAGACCTTTAAAAGTCCATCGTAGTAGAGCCGTGCGCATGGGGCTCTCTCTATAAAGAGCCTAAAGAAACAAAAGGTATAAAAATTTATATAGGAATAATTAACTAGTATGCCTTCATGTTGCCTTCATGCCTTCTGTAAAACTGTACAGTCTTTTGCAAGGGAATCGGAATTACTTCAATTATGCAAACGTTTTTGTATTTTAACAATTGCACCCCAATTTCTTCCAGTTTTAATTACGAAAATGCCCTTATAGAGTATTTGCATATAATCTCAAGAGACAGAAATGGTAATAGACGGGGCGGCCATGTAAGTGTCTCGAACAAAAGAAATCATCAGAATTCTTTTATTGAGGGTGCAACAACATGGCCGCTATGACGTCACGGGAAAACACTCTTTAGCTCGAAAAAATTAGTTTATCAACATGTCAACAGTTTTATCTACTTACCTCCTGTACGTGAAAAATCATTTCAATTTAATAAGTCGTAACAAAATAAAGACTTATCAACAAGTTGTCTCAACGAACTTCAAAGATCTCAAAAAGATAAAAGAATAACAAATATTACATTTACATTCGCAGAGTTAAGTAGAACATCGTTATATAGTTTCAGGTTTCTATTACTCAATTATCCTAATGCATAAAAACGCGAGTCAACCTTTGATCTCTTGATATATATCTCTGCACTTTTCCGTTGTAATGATTCGTACAGTTCCTCTTCTTTCTTAACTACAAAGAAATAAATACGGACAAGATAAAGCAAAATAACACGAAGCAACAACTGTTTTACACCGTTATTTGCTTTTTTGTTGGTCAGCTCCATGAACCAAAAACGAACTAATTAGGTTTTTCTTGACACTACAAAGAAACATGAAATAGGTTCTTAGTTTAGAAGTAAACAATTAGGATAAGGTCTAAGGGGCGACCAAGAAAGATACGAACACGATGTGTAGAGGAATAGAAGAGAAGGAAGGGTACTATTAGTTATGATGCTTTGGATCGTTGCAAATGGAAAGCAGCCATAAGGAAATCAAATGCTGGTCCCAATGTGTAGTCGGAAGAACTTAGAAATTGAACTAGTGATCTTTTTTCTCTTCAACTGGCAGCCCTAGGTGTTCACTGGCTTCAGGAGCTGCTAGCATTGGTGTCCGAAAAGTACGCAAGCTGAAAAACCGTAAGTTAACCTTGAGAGGGGTTCAAAAGCCAAAAATCGAAGCCAAAATCTTCTCAAGCACGTTTGACAAACGAGTTTTGACCCGCATTTATTTGAAATGGTAAGTGGTGCGGTGAGTTTGTCCCAGGTAGTTCAAAATAATTTATAACCCCAAAAGTTATGAAAATGACCTATTTCAGGGGTTCTTTGCTACTTAACAATGTCAAAACTCCAGAACTTTCTCAAGGTCTGGTAAATGATAATAATTGCATTAAAATTCCCTATCAAAAACACCATTTCCTATTTTCTTTTGAAAAAATGATATTTTAAAAAACAGAAAAAACTATACTTTTAAATCAACTGCATTTTAATGATTAAGGTCAGCAACCATATCATAAAAAACATTTTAAGTGGGATGAAAGTTTAAAATCAAAAGATTTTTCCAGGTCTGTTCTTTTTCTTTTTTTGTCGGATTTACAACTCTTAGGTGGCCGGAGGGCCTTGAACGGGGCAACCCATGCGCCACGGTCTCCGAGGGCCTATGGTTTAACGTCCTTATCCGAGAAGACGCGAAAGTCTAACCATTTGCAGATGTTAGAGCAAAGGCAGCACCTTCTCCTTAATTATTTTAAAACCCTAAATGTTGGTTCGGCCGGGAATCGAACCCAAGCCTCCCGCTCGATAGACTGGCACTTTACCAACTAGGCTAACCAGGCGGCGGTTGCAAATGGAAAGCAACCATCAGGAAATGAAAGTTCAAGAGATTTCAGGTTTTCCAGGTGTTCCGGCTGGCGTACCAACTCTGTACCTGTCTCACTCTCTAACCCATTTTAGAAATACACCGTTTTGTTTCTTTCTAAAGGAAGTTCCCGAAGGCAAAGAGTGCCGATATTAACTATGATCCACCATGTTTTCTATCGTTACTTTTCCAAGTAAATATCAAATTTTTCCATCAAGCATCTACCAACCTGTCAGTTGGTTTCCTGGTCTTTTTCTGATCTCATTCAGTCTGTTTTCTAGCAACTCTTCCCTCTCACGGCCTTGCTCGTACTCATCTAGCATCAACTGAATTGGTATACATGGACGAAAATGTATTAAAACACAATATAATAAAATGTAAAAAGTAAGGTACAGTAAAAAAGCTCGATACATAACCCTATTGAATATGTTTTTTTTGAGAAAGACTTTTAAGTGCGTCAGTTAGTAATTAAATTGCGCAATTTTATCAGCTAACATTCGGATCGTCAAACCTTTTCTAGTAAAGCGATGATTAAGCGTTTCAACGTAGAAATGAAAATATTTAATCAACTCTCGGTTGAAACATTTACTTATCAGCACAAGTAGAGAAAGAAGCTGACGTTTCGAGCGTTTGTCCTTTGCTAGAGCAACTCAAGCGTAGGACTCACATTGCAAACTTCAGCTTCCGTCGCTACTCACGGTGATGATTAAATGTTTTCATCTTGAGTTGATTAAATCGAGTTTTAAGAACACTGATTTTCGTATTATATTTGTCCTTTGCCCTTGGATTCGCTCTTTCCAGATACGGCACAACCAATAGTTAAGGTAAAACAATATTGAGCTGACAACATGTTATACTCCTTACAGCATAATTATCACGCAACTTGACTTCGAATGGGTTATCGTCCATCTGAAATGTCAAGTTCTGAAAAAAATATGATAATCAGTAAGTCTTTGATTCCAAATGAACCTGAAGGCAGGGAAAAAAACGACCAAATTAAAGTTTTATACAAGCCAGTAACGACTCCACAAAGTCAACGTCTTGTGTGCAATAACGAGCGGTTGTGTTTTGAACTCGGCACAAATTTCTAAAGCTATTTAAAGAATAAGTTAATATTTCAAGAGGTTTTTATTATAGATACAATTATGAATCAAACAACAAAAGGAGAATAGAACTAAAACAAGGAGCCAAAGGAAAGTAAAAGGCAAATAACGAACGCGTACGATAAAGAGACTTACCTCGAACTTCAACCAAAGGTCTGGAGGCAAGGACTCCATATAAGAAGAATCGCGAGGTTTTCTATGGAGGGCATTAAGCATCTTAACGACGTTAACTAACTGAAAAAAAGAACATAAAAGTACTATTTTCAGTTTCTGTACCTTTTCAAGCAAATTAGTTGTTGAATTCTTTTTTTAATTGAAGTGCGTCGGCGAGTAGGTAAGACAGGTGAATTAATCGACTCTACGTTGAAACGCTTATCATCGAAGTCAGTAGAATAAATAAATAAATAAGTAAAGAAAGAAAGAAAGGAAGGAAGGAAGGAAGGAAGGAAGGAAGGAAGGAAGGAAGGAAGGAAGGAAGGAAGGGGAG
>JAOEHV020059450.1:0-16788 GCA_025447995.2 Isaurus tuberculatus
AAAGCAGGATAGCATCAAGACTGAGCCCGCGAACAACAGCAAGATTAGGATGCGTTCTCCTTCGTCGAACGCAATAACCACAACAAAAAAAGCGATAAAGGTGATGATGATGATGGTTGTGATGATTAATTATGGTGAAGTTTATTGGGTGATAACAATAAAAAGTGAAGTAGGGCTGTATTGCCAATGGGAATATAACGAGGCTTCTAAATCGATTTAATTATTCCTGTTAACAAGTTCACTTTGAAAAGACACTTAAAAGGTCTGAAAGGTGTGATGGCTGAGGCGAAAGTGAAGCGGCAGTCGGGAGAGGGTTGTTTGTGTTCATCCTCTGACGTTTGAAGTTTTTGCTTCAATTTGTTTTCAAATTGGCTACGCGCATTTATAATGATGGCGAAGCTGGTCGTGTCGATGGTATTTAATGTATTTATGCATTGTACTTGTCTTTCTCACCCTTCTGATTATTTAATAAACGCTAAAGTAACCTATTAAGTTGTTCAAAACAAAACAATTGCAAGAAAAAATGGTATTTTCCTGTCTTTAAAAAGTTGACATGATGTACAAAAACAAAAAAAAAAACAAAAAAAAAAACACGTAATAAAAAGCGGAGTAGGCGGTGTGTTTTAAGATTCGGTTCCTGTTAGTAAAATGGCGGGAGAATGAACCCCTACACATTCCCACCCCGATGGGAACCCAAAAGTATATTCGGCTCTATTTTCTTATCAAAGAACAATTACTTGCTTCAATACCTGAATGGTAACTGTATCGTTACCTGGATTGACGAAAACTTTGAAGAATTACTTAAACGAGTTTCATTGCCTTTTCCAATAGATGACGAAGACGACCTTGTACTCTACCCGGACGACCATCTTGGGCGATTGTGGTTTAACTTGCAATACGATGGCGACAAAAAATGTCTCAAAATTACATTAATCAAAATAAGGAATCTCCAAGGCAGAAGCAGAACAGTCCTTACCCGTGACCCATTTGTAAAATTAGATATACTTCCGGATGAAAAATTCATCTCTCAGTCATCGTGCAAAAGAAAAACAAATAAACCAACGTACAATGAGGTCTTTCAGATATATATGGCGCCCGAGGACCTCCAGCGTTGTTATCTGAGGTTGTCAGTTTATGACGGCCTTAAACCCAGACAGCAGACAGTCATAGGCGAAGTAATGTTCCCTTTGGTTGAAATGGAGTACGGAAAAGTTACAGAGACGTGGAGGGATCTTGAAAGACCTTCAGAGGTCAGTACAATACTCAGTGATAAATATTTATGAACAGAGATTCTTTACAATTTTAATAGATTAGCCCCGGTTTCTTTTAAAAATACAAAATCAAAAGATCTGAAATTTAAATGTCTTTATGATGATAATCATTAATTTCATAATTATAAAAGCCCGATAAGTAGATAATGTAATGCTAGGTTTGCAAGGAATCTAGAGTCCCGTCCACACTATTTAACATACATGTTTTCGAAAACCTCCACACTGGCCTTGTTGATGCGTTTTCGACCGTCCACACAGTCACTATATAGACTACAAAAAAGGGATTAAAAACATTCGTTTTCGTCACTTGGCTTTACTTGCACGTTCTTTTGCTTTGAACTGTATCGGATTTTCCTTTCATTTAGTTTAGCAATGCCTTTGACATTCGAAAGTTCTCTCTATTACTATTCAACCATACCCATCTCTCCCTCAAAGTTTTTATATGTGACTCAGACCATACCTGAAAAAAAAAATGTATTTCTAATGCAGAATAAATCTGAACTTGGTGATATTCATCTGTCATTATGCCATTACCCTACTCTTGATCGCCTTACAATAATCGTACTTCGAGCCGTTAATGTCAAGCGAATGGACCGCCATGGAACAGGTAAGAGGACTGCTCTATTACCGTTTTATTAATACTTAATAGATGAGTGTCGGACTCATCTAAAGGTATATTTGACTGTTTCATAAGAGTTAAAAGTTGGACCAGTCAAAAGATCATCTGATAGTACCCGCATTTATGTGAACCGTTCAAGCAAGTTAAAACTCCCGGAAACTTTTTTCGTATTTTTGAACACTGATACTCAAAGACAATGAGTAAAACAACAAAAAGCAAAAACCACCCTAACTCAACTCCGCGGTTTGGACAGAACCTGCACGCATGCGCACAACCAGCTTCATCCGAGTACCTACAAGTAACTGGAGCAACCGTGGACAGCTGTTTCGTCCTTGTTAGGACTTATCGGCACGGTGTAGCTTTTCAGCTACGAGCAAAGAATTACAAGGGCGAGTTCAGAGAACTGCTTTAAGGCTGAGCTCCCTCCACATGTATGTGGGAGCTTGGTTGGGGTATGCCAGACATACCTCAGGCAATGCGTGTGGAGAGTGGATTCATGAGAGGACCTAGGTGGTTCAAAAAGTACACAAGGTAAAACAGCAAAAAGCAAAAACCACCCGAATTCAACTCCGCGGTTTGGACAGAACCTGCACGCATGCACACAACCAGCTTCACCCGAGTAACTACAATGCAAGTAACTGGAGCAACCGTGGACAGCTGTTTCGTCCTTGTTAGGACTCATCAGCACGGTATAGCTTTTCAGCCACAATGAGTAAAAGTCCCTAAAAGCGTTTAAGAGTAAGAATTGGTGCTGAAGCAAGTCCTAGAGTTAAATTAGGTCTTAAGGACTTTTTTTTAACCCCTTTCTTGTCTGGTTCAGAGCAATATCTGTCTATTATCCAACAAGGTATGGAACAATGTCTTGCATGCAATGCTTGATGTGTTATTGAATCGGCAACTGAAACAACCTGCATTAGGTACGAATAACAGCAAGTGGCGGGGAAATGGCGGTGAGTGGAAGAAAGTTTATCTTTGCACAATAGAGTCAGAGACTTTGATGTGTACAAAACAAGAAAATCTTTTCCTCTCTCCGTTATTCATTTCTTATTGCCACCCACGTATATCAATGGTTATTAGTAGAATTATTATTTATACTTTTACTAAATTCACTTCCGTAGGCTGGAAATAGGAAGATAGAAAAGATTCCTTCAAAATCCTTCAAATGAATTTTCATCGTCTAAAACAGGTCACTGCAGATCTGAATAGTTGTAAGCCCATCTACAACAGAATAATCAAAGCCAGTTTATGAATCTGACAACTATAGTTTCTCGTTATATTGTGATAGAAAGGTCATGTGGAAAGGCTTGTGTAGTTAACCAAAGTTAAAATCAACATTCTTTTTGTTATACTTACAGACTCTTATGTCAAAGTGTCATTTTCCATTGGTAACAAAATAATCAAAACCAGGAAAACGGCCGTCGTCAGAGGAACCTGCGATCCAATGTTCAATGAATCTTTTAACTTCAGTGTTGATGCAGACGAACTCGCAAATGGCAGTCTCCTGGTGACACTCATGCACCACAGTGGAGGGGAAGGGGGCGAAAGACTCATTGGTAGGGTTCTATTGGGAGGGATGATGTATGCAAGAGGAACTGAATTGGAACACTGGAACGAGATGATGATTAATTCTAGAAAAATGATAAAATGTTGGCATTCTTTAAGCAGTTAATGATAGAAAATTTGAAATACATTAGTTGTCATTAGCTACTTCAAAAAGTAAATTGTTTCTTGCTGTTTAACCTGTTTTTTAAACTTTCAACATTTTCTTTATTAATAAACACAAAATCTTTTCTTCTCGTGTTCTTTTGTTTAAAACTTAATAGGTACGCTACGTACAGATCTTCTGAGAATAACTATAAAACTTTTCAAGAAATGTTCAAACATGTCAATGTTCAAGCGATTGCCAATATGGGTATGAGTGGTATGAGGCATTCTTATTGTGTAGATTTTATTGGGAGTCTGGTTATTTTTCAGTATGAAAATATCCGCGTTAATTTAGAACTAAAAGATTCCTTCGAGACCGATTCCTCTGGATATATAAAATACACTAAAATCACGTCAAAATAAAAGTACTTAATTGGCCCATAAACCCAAATCTGGAATTTAACGTTTTAGAGTGTTTGATAACGGAAGACTATAAAATAGAGTACACTTGAGATTCGGATGTCTTAAAGGAAGCATTGACATGAATGACTAAACGTTTTCCTGTTCTGTATTTTTTGAGGCACGTACTAGATTTGCAGGCTTCCGGTTTACATAAAAAACCGGTATTGTAAAACCAACTTATCAATAAGAACTGTACAGTTTTCTCTTGAAAATTTTTTTAAATGTTTATTGCACATTTAGATTAGATATATCATGTGATGTGATATCTCTTTATGGAAAAAAAAACGGTCCAAAAAAGGCCAAAGATGAATACGGTTCAACCAATTGCATCAAGTTCACGCATTTGTTATTTTGTAATGTTACTATCTTTAGGGTGTACAATTAAAGCAAAGAAACATTGCTTCAACTTGTGCTTTTTTGTTTAATTCAAAAACAATTTTTCAAACTTTTTAAATAATTGTGAGAGACTAAACTCCTTGAGAAAACGGGGCAAAACAGAGCTACATTAGTTCAGCAGAATAACCATGACAGGTACTCCATCACACAGTGCAGCTAAAAACTCATTGAAGTCAGTTTACCAGTATCATATACCATCACCAATATATAAATATGAGTGAAGTTAACCGACGTTTCGGTGTCATACTGACACCATTTTCAAGGTATAATGATAAATCAGTCCGGTTTGTGAACTTAAGCTAAAATAAAAATTTTAATAACAAAAGAGGCTAATTAGATGAAAACTTTTGCGCGAATTGAGTCTGATTAAATGTTTTTTTAAAAAATAATAATAAATGGTAATAATAATGATAAAATAATAATGGTTTAAGTTCTTTTATAAACAACATTTTATTTACTAAACTTGTTCTTACATTTCTTCAGGACGCTAAAGCACCTCAGTAAGTCATTCAATCAGACTCAATTCGCGCGAAAGTTTTCATCTAATTAGCCTCTTCTGTTATTAAACTTTTTATCTTAGCTGAAGTTCACAAACCGGAATAATTTATCATTATACCTTCAAAATGGTGTCAGTATGACGCCGAAACGTCGGTTAACTTCACTCATATTTTTATGTAATTTTATTTCAAAATCGTTATTGATTATCATTACCAATATCATTACCATTACCAGTATCATTACCATTACCAGAATCATAGTACCAGTATCATTACCATTACCAGTATCATTATCATTACTAGTATCATTACCATTACCATTACCAGTATCATTACCATTACCAGTATCATTACCATTACCAGTATCATTACCATTACCAATATCATTATCATTACCAGTATCATTATCATTACCATTACTGTATCATTATTAATTTTTAAGTGCTCCTAATACTGACTACTATTATAAGATGATCCATGGCCACTCACACTTACATCAATCATTATTATATTACTAATCAACATTAACATAACATTATTACTGGATTTACCATTAGAATGAGCTGTTTGTTGGCATTATAGTCAATCACAATTCTGAAAAAGTAAAAAATGATTTTGCTGATCTAAACTAATATAATTAGAATATTAAAGCTTAAGATCAAATACGATTCAAAAGGTGATCATTTATGAGTGTAGAAGGATATGTTCTGTTATTCAAACGAATCAGAGATAGGATTTTTCGTGTAACTGGTGAAGAAGCCCGAAAACATGCACTTAATATGGTCTATAAACTGGCTTGGCCAAAAAAATCGCGCCTCCATTTTTTAAACAGACGATTTCTAAAGCTGATGTTACACGGGGCAATTTTTCGTGCAACTTGCCTCGCAACGCCATTGCGAGACAAGTTGCACCAGCCGTAGCAAGCCATGTTACACGGCGCAATGGCTCCTGCAACTTGAAATTCGTAACTAAAATCATTGCGAAAAGTAGAACTGGATTTTACTTTCGGCAACGATGTCTGCAACTTGTCTCGTAACGATTTTAGCCATTGCACGGGGTGTTACACGCTGCAATGGCTTGTGCAACTCGTCTCGCAATGGCGTTGCGAGACAAGTTGCACGAAATATTTCCTCGTGTAACATCAGCTTGACGGGTTGAGTTTCGCGATTATCCCGTGCAAAACAGATTTGCAAAAAATATTCTTTTTAGTTAATCAAACAATTAGGTATTGACAAGAAGTGAAGTAATTAAAAGCAAACGCCCTTTGAGGGCAAATCTTGCTCAATCTGTCAAACGAAATTAAATTTGACAACGAACAAGAGAGATAGAAAGTTAAGAAAATGGACGATTTTGAATTCTGTTTCGTGTTTCATGACATCAATAAGAGCACAGCTGGGTCTGGTTACTGTCTAAATGCGACACCGGTATAAATTTTTTTGTTTTCAAAGGCTTATCTTCTTTGATACCGGATGTATTCGCTCATTTGAAGGTAATTAAAAACCGGATGATAAAAGGAATTTTCGCTTATCGCTGTCCAAAATCACACACTCAAACAGAGTTTAATCATATCCCAGCACAAAGCAAAGTCTGAGACCAGCTTTATCAGACTAGCAGATGATAATGTCAAACACAGATGTTGTCCCTTATTCATATCTAGGCAAATCACTACAACTGTGACGCCACTGTGAAAGGAGCAATTCTTCATAAAAATTGTCAAATACTGAACTTGTTGAAACAATAAACATTAATACTAAATCCACTCTTGAAGACCATTTAAATGAATGGTCATTTCAAAAGATTTCGTTAGTCGTTCAACACTAGAATAAATAAAACCAATCATTCTAATCGTGTCAAGACAGACAAAATGAATGGTCACTTTATAACGCTTCATCAACATCAGTTCTTTGACTGAACTTTTCCAGTCAAATTAAATGAATTGTCTTTTATGAGGGTTCATCAAACGGTTTGAAACTATATTCTTAGTTTTTATGAAATCGGGTTTTTGCAGGAAAAGATATAATTTAGTTCAGTGTTCACTGAACAAAAGCGATGTCCATCATTGACTTTCGAGGTGTTGATGGTTACTAGTTAAACAACTGACAAGCAGGGAAACAAATCTGAATACGCTTTGCGCAGTGAGCGAAACAACATTTTAATTAACTTTTATAATTAAAATATATATATATATATATATTGTCATTCATTTTTGGAGTTGTTTGTTGCAGGTTTGTGTTCGTGAAAAGTTAGTTTTGATGTTGATATTTCAAAACCCATATCAAACAGAAGCAAAACACGCGAGAAATTATATTTACAGTGATGATGGTTTCTCTCAATCGTTGTGGTTTCTGTCCAGGGGATATTTTGCGCTTATAAATAATAGTGTTTGTGATTTCACGCGAATGAAAAATTTCATTCTCCAAAAAGGTCATTAAACATTGGACTTTCGAGGGTTGAGCCGACTTTTGAGATGGTATCTTTACTTCTATCACTGACACGGTCTCATGACCGCAAATTAATTACTTAATTAATTGCAAGTTGTATAGTTCTTTGAAAACACTAAACTACTGAAACCAAGGCTGGTTTTCTGATTACTAACCTACTTAACACAAAAAAATCTACAAATTAAAATGTTTAAAGCTCTTGGAAGTAATTTCTTTGAACAGTGTCAGATGCAAGCGACTCTTAAGATGGCGATCATATTTCGCATAGTCTACGTCAAAAGAAAATTAGGATGGAATCATGCTGTGCAAAAAATAGCGAAAAATTATAGTCTTATGACAAACGTTTATTTCAGAATATTTATCAGCCACAAATATTCGTTGATAAAATTATGAAAAAGCTAGTTTAATCAAGAATAATAGAAAGTTAATGAACTGCGAAACTTCAAAATTTTTTCAATCCATGCAGTGAAAAATACAAACAATCAATAACTGATTATCTCTTCGATAATGCGCATTTTCAAATGTAATTATAATCTTTAGATGACACTGAAACAGTGTTTTCCTATATCTTTTGCAAAATCGCCTTGCGTGGTGTTTTTGTGGAGACTGTTTAGGATTTGCTCGTGTATCTAAATTACTATGTTTAAGTAAAAACAGAAAACATCGAGGTCAGGGTTCGTAGCTGGAGAGGCTTTTAATCAAAACATCAGAATCTTATCTCTGTTGACACGTGGAAGGATTTCTGAGTATTTTTTTACCTGCGGCAAAGCGATAACACAGAGTCAGCCGTCTTGGACCTTTTATTTAGTTAGGAAGGTGAGTAGACTTCACATGAAAATATTTCCTCACCATTCAAACTTTGAAATGTTTTTGGTTTTTCCAAATATAATGAGTCCCGAAGAACATGATGTTCTTCTCTAAAAAGTCTCTGTAGTGTTCGTCAAGTGTGTAATGTCAGATTTGATAGTCCAATGATTTAAGAACAGCACAATTTTCATCTTCGTATCGTTTTAGCGGTACCCTTTCTCATCTGTACTAATCGCATTACCCTATCAGCGTTACATATACTCCTGATATGCAGAAGATAACAATTTGAAAACCCCGGGGCTTTTGTTCAAAAGTTAATAAAATGAATTTCAAACTTGAACGAAACACACTACGTTGAGTTTTCTACTCAGATCAATATTTGTACAATTAATTTCGAGTCAACAATATGAAAACATGAGAGATGATCATTTGCAAGTTAATGCAAGTAGTTGCTTGGGTAAACAGATTATTGGATAATATTTACACAATAGGATTCCCCACGGATAGGGCTGCCGTAATATTGTACCGCCCACCGCAACTCTAAAATGTCATTTGATTCCAGGATTCTTTTAGATCTTTAGGCAAGTGTGCAAAACTTAAAACTGTCAAACTAGCACTAGCAATTTCACGGGTGACTTTACTGACGGAAAAATGAATATTTTACTAACGATAAATCATTTGAGCTTCGTGTTGGCTTTTTATATCCTTAACTCGGATGTGGATGCGTGTTCGCAGCCAAAGGACTGGCAATATTTATCAGACGCCGAAAGAGCGCAGAAAGCTGGAATTGTAGTATATGGGACAGTTGTACAGAGCCCTCGCATTGGCCCAAAATTTGATAAAAGAGGCTATCGCTATTTACAAAGACATTACAAAGCTCGATTTAAACTGCATTGCGTGTTTAAGGGTCCAAAGTTACCGCAATATATTAACATCACAGGATTTGGGTATGTACCCGGTTTGTGCACCAACTCAAAAGCATATTTGAACCGAACTTATGTTGTCTTCCTGAAGAATAAGTACAGTTCCCGTGGAAAGTTTCGAGTAGCTGCAATCAACATACAGTTTGGTACAATTGAAATTAAGTCAAAGGTAAAACTGAAAGAAATCATTCGAGCAGTTGGAGAAAATTCATTACATCCCATCGGGGATCACAAACGATTGAATACGCATTGCATGAGACAACGTCAATGTACTGAAGTACACAGTAGACGAACACGAAAGCGGAATAACAAGAAGCGAAAATGCTATCGAAAACATTCCTCTCCACGCAACACTAGAGCGCCGGAGCTGACATACCTACCAACAAAATTTAATCACAGACTTGAGTTTACTAACTTTCGCTCAGTTAATGTTACTCGCGAAGCCGTTCCAGCTTTTCGTGTCGGAGAGTTCACAAATTCTCGCTCAGCCGGTTTCTTTCCAATGCACTGGTGTAACATGTTGGCTGTTCATATCTTGATGTTCCTTTTATCAAGGTGGCAGAAGACTTAATCCAATGTGGCTTAGTGGAAGATAAATGTGCACTGGTTGAAAGCTTCAATGCTTGTTCACTAGCTTGGAGTTCAGATGAAGTATGAAGATAGCGAGAATTTTCTTTCTATGCACGCCCGACGAGCGCCGCTTGCATACGGCGAAATTTACAAACTACTAAATATTGCATCTTTGAGAGAACCAAAACTAATCAATCAAAAGAGTACAGTTTAAATGTGTCAATATGCTAACATTTTACACTGGAGAGTTTCTATTTTATTGGTAATCTCGCAGAGCCTGAGGGTAAACCAAAGTTAAAACTCTATTAGTGGCGGAAATGTTAACTCGCTTTTCACGCGTGTGCGAAGTTTAAGAACACATTAGTCGCTAACTTGTTTCTCTTTTAAAATTAAACTACAGAAACACAGTAATGGAGAGAAAATAATTTATTAAATAATGACGGTAGCCTTTAATTTCTAGTTGTTAAAGATCAGGGACAATGTTGTTCACAGATGAACAGAATTAACTTATATCAATTAACACCTTTATTTGCCTGAAAACAAGTTATGTGATTAATGGCTGTGTGTCTCCCAAAAAAAAACTGAGGACAGCTCGTTTCAGTGTACAGAACATCTCGCAAGGCCGTGTTAACTCGATAAAGGCATATCACCTATTCTCGACTGAAGGTGATGAGAAATAACCATCGTGGCTTTTTATAGTTATAAATATACATGTTTAAAAGCATTAAGTAGATTGTTAGTATTACTGAATTGCCCCATAGAAACTTTCTATATTAAGAGGAAAATCTTTGAAAACAAAACGCAGAGGTTACCGCCTTATTACATTGTGATACTCTCATCATGTTCAAACACTACTGTAAAACCTTTGAAATGTAATCCAACCTGTTAAAAGAGTCTTGGCTCGAGAATTGCTGATTAACACGTAATTGAAAACTAAGCCTATTGCAAATGGCAACAAAACAATATCAAAACGAGTTGCCGCAAAAAGATGATAAACAGAAGAAATGTTCGTAACTGGATATCTTCCCGGACGGATTCCTTTGATGCTATCGCGTGAAACCAAAATCATAATCCTCTAATACTACTATGACATTTGGATTAGTGGATCCCGAAAACCTAAAATAAGCTTGAACAATCATCTCGGACGAAGCCGTTAATTAGTGTGGGCGAGTTATGTTTAGAGGTTGTTAAGTTGTCAAGTTGTGTTGGTCTTTATATTTTTGTTCGTAATCTTTTTTTGCCGTACTGTGACTCAAACTTATTATTGCCGTTTGAAACATCAAAACAGGCCTGTGAAACTAAATGCATGCATTTCCCAAAATACTTTAAAGGTAGTAAACGTATGAAAATGGAAGTTTTGCTTTTTAAAAAGGGCAAGAACAATCATCTGACCGTGAAATTGTAGTCACGCTAATATTTTGATTTTTAATAGCCGTCAGAAAATAAGAGCTCATGGATGATTTAACTTTCCACCTCCTTGATTTTTCCTAACATGATTATTTTCTTTTGTCGGAACAAGAAGCGGAGATTTAAGAATAATTTTCGTCAGAGTGAAACTTATTGAATTGTAAATATATTGGGAACTTGGAACACACTCTAGGAAAACCTATAAACCATAAAGTTGTAAGGTAAAAAGTATTAATAAAAAATTTATAGAAGGTAAAATTGTCTTGATTTTTATATTTATAGCTGTTTAATGATATTGGAATATTTTTGCTATATCCAACTTGTAGTTGTATACATACTATTTATAACTAAGGATGTACAAATTGAAAAGATTCTCAACTTTCTATAAGTGTTGGAGCTTAGATTTCTTGCCGGAAAGCCTAAAGTTCCAACCCAATGTTGAGAATTTTAATTATTGCGAACCAAACGGTTGTCTGAGTTTGTGAGTGTCTACCTACTCCCTTCCAAAATACAATTTTACTTGGAATTGCGGTTAAATCTTTCTAAGTTACCGTTAGTTTTGCTTTTCTTTAAAGGCTGATTCCATAAACGTCCCAATGTTACACTTCAGAAGTTGACAGTCTTCATCAATTTAAAAAGTTTTAATTTTTTAGAACACAGCAGGAAACGGATTAAAGTCTTTTCTTTGAAGGTGTTTACAAATCCCGTTAAAACCTTTAGGCCGGTGGTCTCAGTACAGTAGTGTGATTCATTTTAACTTCTTGTATAGGGTGTGAACTCTTGTAATTTGTTCATTACCTTTAAGTTTAAGAGATCTTTCACCTCAAGGCGAAAACATGCATGTTTTACAAATAAAGTGCAATAAGATAACTATAAGATAGAGTTAAAGAGCTTAAAAGTTTGAACCGGTCAAGGCAAGATTTTCCTTTTTTCAGTTACAGAAATGATAGTGTTACAGTATTGAGAGAGAGAGGGGGGGAAGTTGGTTTAAAAAAAACTTAACATAAAAACCTAATAATTAAACGAAGTCAAGTGTGAATACATAAATATATATTTTCAAAGCTCGTTTTAACAAAATAAGACCACAAAATCATCATCTAGAAACTTTACTATCCTTGTGTTTATGATTTAATTGTTTAGATGTCTAGGCTCCATAGTTTGTGCTTTGTTCGTTTGATGAGTCGCATGCGAGGATATACTTCAAGAGACACTACAACAAACAACCCTTCAGTCACATCTCTCCAGGGATATTGATCCGATAATGGGACTAAAAACAATGCGAGAGACTGGTGAAACAATGATGGACGCTGTTTCAAGAACTATAATAACATTCAAGAGATAATCCACATTGCCATTCACACATCTTTTCACAACTTGCTTGGTGTTCACCCAAGGCGGAAACCGATTAATTTTGATCTTTGTTTCTCTTTATCATAACTAAAATACCTTTCAATTATGCTGCTGCGCTCCCACTTATCGATAATCTTTGTTTTCAAAACACAGAAGTTCTAGTGATCTACTGCTTTTGGTTTACCCCCCGGATAGAAAATCTGAAAACCCTTCTCTATGGTATCTCTCTCGCTAACTACTCTTGTTTAAAATGAACTGTTGATAATTAATAATTTTAAACATTTTTCTGGTATTTTGCATTTTCAGAATGTTTAACCCGACTTAAATCAAATCTTTCCGGTTTCGACGCCATTATCTCCTTTATTTTATAGTCTAAAAACAACGTTAAATCTGGGTGAAAAACATTTATTTCATATCTTTTGTACTGACTGCAAGTGCTACAGCTAGGTTCATATGACATATACACTGAGTTGATAAGCAGAAATAAAAAGAAAGATTCTTATTTTTAGTTTTTTTTTTATCCAGTGGTAAAAAATTTTGGCAATAAAATCATTTCGGGGATATGCTTGTGTCAATCATCATTCCTTTTTTTACTTTTTTAAGTGATAAACCGTTGCTTTTAATGTTCTTTAAAATTATTTAATTTGTTTTTCTTTTTTCAAACACTTTTCATGTAATTATGGAAGGGGTTACTTTTTGTCCAAAAGTTTTGTTGAAAAGCAAAGTCACAAATTTTTTGTTTTCTTTATTACTTTTTATTTTCTTTGTTTTTTTTTGGTTTTCACTTTACATTTAGTTTTGTTTGTTTGCTGCTTGACAACGTATTGCTAATATAAATTAAAAAAAACAACTGAAGATCAAAACCAAATTACCACTATATTAATTTTAAATAATTTCCATGGGAGCAACTTTAGAACACCCCGACACTGTTGTTAATACAATTCTGCGCATTTGCTTTTATAGAACGAGGAATGCGCAGAATAAACTATTATGTCATTAAAGGCAGTGTCGGGGTATTCTAAAGTCTAGACAGCCGGAGTGTGTTTCTTTCATATCATTAAGAGTAAATTAGGTAAGTGAGTGTATCACTCAGAGACCGTACTTGAAATGTACTGATTAAAATATACATATATATATATATATATAGTAATACCACGAAACGTAAATTTTACAATTTAAGAAACATCCTTAGACCTTGAGTAAAAAGACTTTTAGTTTAAAGGTAGTGAGCTATCAAGAACGTTTACTATATATACTCTCAAATTAATTTGAGTTCCTTTCCTTCATGCTTGTTCAAAGGTAGGTGCTGGCCTTGTAATGAAAATGAAACTGTAAAAAAAGAAAAATCGACAAATGTATTGAAGTTTGAATGCTTCTATCGTATGAACGAGCATAGCGTATATTACTGATTGCGTTGACTGCATATAAATCAGTTCTCGCTCCTTTCATTTTTAAAATTATCTTACAAAAAAAGGCAATGCGACTAATGACATTCTCCCATTACTGTGATCATTCAACTCCTCTTTTCTTTAGACTAAAAATTTTGAAATTGGAGGATCTGGTTTATCTATATCTGACCCGTTAACAGGAAAGCGGCCTAGCTACAAGCGTCCTCTGACATACTGAAAATGACCTATTTTTGCCCCGTTTCCCGCTTCCAGTGACCACTTTTCCTGTTAACGGGTTACATATACATCATTATTTATGTACAATTTTCATGAAAATAATCTCCCTTCTATTTTTAACCATTATTCTGTGCCAGTAAAACAGAGGCATGATACAGACTTCTTTCTCTCTTTCAGAAGCTAGAACTAACTATGGCTTATTAAATATCAAATTTGTTGGTGCAAAAATTTGGAATTCCAGATGAGAGTTTAAAGAAACTTAGCAGAGATAGGTCATTGTGTGCTAATTTTCTAGGAACTTACATCTACAATATCTTTCCTTCATTTATATAATTTGCTTCAGAGATTGTACTTTTAAAATGTGCTTAAGCTTAGTATATTTCTTCATTTTGATCCATGTAATTTTTCTGTAATTTTTCCCTTTAGCTCTTTATCTTTCCTAACATTACCTAATCTATATATTACATAATGTTAATGATCATGCATGATTTCAGGAAAACTAGTATAACTTAACCACTGCAACCACTTGTTAAGCAAATATGTATATTTTTGGGCAGCTACCTAGTTTAACCTCCAGGTTACTATAGGCAGCTTGTACCTAATCTTCTGTAAATTGTGTTATATATATATATATGAATGTTGTAAATAGTAATGTGAGGTACTAAAAATAAAATGTATTGTATTGTATTATTGTATTGCCTACCAACTGATGCAAAGCAGCTCCTTTGTTCAGGTTCAATTTAGTTTTTTTTTGGTTTCTGCTTTTTTAGCAGAGATGCTGTCCCGAGTGCGTGCCCACAACTACTCAAGCTTGCCATAATCGATATTTTACTGATTTATTGAACGATTCATGTTCGAGCTAGCTAAATTGCGTTGTGATGTACAGTCGTTAATTCCTGAGAGCTCTGTCTGTCCAATCAGCAAAAGATCCTTGTTGTATCGAACGCAGAACAAGTGAGCTACGAGGTCGTGTGTTATACACAAAAGCACAACAGGTTCGAATCAAGTTAATTTTCGTACTTTGAATCTTGTCCTTTCCACTAATTGCTTATTCCAAAACTCTTAAATGTTGATCATTCAGTGATAAGCCAGTATATATGTAATGCTTTACCGGTAATGTTAAGAAGTTTATTTAATAATTGCTCCGAAAGATATCATGGAGCTGCAGTATATATCAATGGGCCAGAAAAGAGTTATATGTTCTTCCCACCCCCCCACCCCCTCCCCCTGTCCCCCTTTCTAAGTATGGGCATCAAGTTTGATGTTAATCGAGAAATCAGCGCTGCTGCTCTTCCAATTCTACTTTTATTTCACTCTTTTTTCCCTTTCTTTTATAGTGAAAGCATTCGTCAACAAGCAGCGTTATATGGGAGCGAGTATTTCGCGTGTGCGCAGTGAAGTCCCATCAAACGACTTGCGGTTAATATCTCAGTTTAGCACGCTTGTAGATAGATAACCTTTATTTAACAAGGGTGTCACCTAATACTATAAAAGTATTCTCCCTTCTGGCTCTCTGAAAACTAATTACAATGATACTAAAATCTACAATGATATTATAAAATGCTTTAAAATTCTATTTACAATGATATTAATATTGATCAAGGAAAAATTTTAAAAATCAAAATAACTTTTTAACTTTAAAATTCTCCACCGTATAGTTCAAGGAAAAAAATGCCATTGACTGATTACATCAGCATAGTCTTCATCGAGCTGAAAGAGCTGGTTGGATCTAAGTTAAGAGCATTGAAATTTTTTATGGAAGAATTTTCGTTTTTTTTTTTTCAAAATGCTAGTCTTTATTTGAAAATGTTTCTTTGTTTTCTTGAAATTGTTCAGCAAGTCGTCCTGTTAGTATATACAAAGTCATTTAATTCTTTACAGTTTATTTTGCTTGGTTTATATTCTTGATTTACCTTGAGCTAGTTTTTACTCGAAAACAGCTGAGCTATAGCGATGAATTAAAGCTGTATAAATACTACAAGACAGCACTTTTAATATCTTTTCGTGTTCGACATAGGATAACCCAAACTAATCGTTTTTTTCGTCGAAATCAGTTATGTAGGCAAGTATCGTTCGTTGTCGTTCGAGTCAACACGGCCGTCATGATAGGACAACCATGTGAGTAGAGAACTCAAGCAAATCCAAATAAAGAGAAGTAGCTCTGAGAATAAGGGCATGCGCACTGAGTTCGGAGCTTGTCTTCCATTTCCGTTTTGTTTTGATCGGTGTAACGTTCACGCACATGTACCATTCCAGTTCCAAATTTTTTGGAATAGAAAAGCAGTTTTGAGTGATTCAAACTATTTGCTTTGTATTGCATAAAAAGTTTTAGTAGTTATAATTCATGGCCGCTAGCGCTATGTTTCAAATATTTATAGGAAAAGCTATAGTTGTAAGTATTTTGTCAAAATTATTATTTTAGGGTGATCCATTTTCATTTGAGGAAAACCGACTGTGTATACGGGTTTTCTCGATACTATACTGCATACAAAACTGATTTTCCGAGTGAAAGAAATTACATGTTACATACTAGACTGGTATTAAGATAAATGCTAACTTTTTCATGTGAATAAAGACTTTATTGTTAGGGTGGTCAGTTTAGCTAAGTGTGTATTAGAACAAAAACAACAAAAAAATCAATCAACAACGTCATATCAAAACCATTAAATTTTAAATACGATAACAAAGTTTTGGCATTCACTAGTTAAAGAGTAAGGTTAAGCCCGTAGGCCAGGCTGGTTGTCAAACGTGGGGGGGGGGGGAGGGGTTAGTTAAA
>JAOEHV020059554.1:4158-16788 GCA_025447995.2 Isaurus tuberculatus
ACTTTAAACCACACAATTGTTACCAACTTTACTTCGCTATCAGTCAGGAAATTGTTTCAGTATAAAAACATTTTTTTGACGCCAACAGACAAGTGTGTCGTCCAGGAATAACAAAAATGAAGTGAACCGAGATACCTTAATTTACATGAAAACAATATGTGTCGTCAAGTTCTTTTTGTTTCAGTTGCTGCGAGTAATTACTGGAACAATTGGAGAATAGTTCGTTCAAACTCTCTGTTGTTTTATAATAACAAACGAGCTTGTTTTTCAATTGCCGAATTTGCTCTTTTAAAATGCATCACCAACTTCAAATCAAATAAAAAAACGCTTTTAGATAGTGCTTTGTCATTATAATGTGTGTGTGTCTGTCCTCATCGTTATTAAACATAAGTTTCCATTTATTAATCTTGTTTTAGCCAAATAATTCATCCATGTCTATCAAACCATTAAATAATGATCTATTCGCTTGTTAGTTAAAATATACCTTTTTTTTAAACATTTTAATGCGTAACGCAAGTACTTTGAACACTCGAGGTTCAAATTTTTATAGAACATCGCGCTATTTATAAACAGTGTAAAGCCCGGCTCACTCTGGAGCTAACAGCTGAGCTGAGTGTCACTCGTGACAATTAACGTAAGCAAGTTTCTCGAGTGTGCGGTGGCGTTTTTAGCGCTTTTCCTCAAATGTGTCATCAGCGCCGATAAATTCAGGCAAGAGTGAACATTTCCTCTGGTGTGCGCGCAACTAAAGCTGTCGGATCAGCATATGACAAGAATACACATGCGCAGTAAATGTTCAATACCTTATTGAAAATGGCGTCGAGCTATGGGATCAGCCACAACAAAAGAACGCATGCGTATTCTTGTTAACTTTCCATGCGCGCACACATGAAGGAAATATTCATTCACTGAACTTGTTCACGAGTTACAGTCAGTTAAAAACTAAAGACTGGCCGAGCTATTCGTAAATAATAAAGTATTTATAGGACTAAAGAACTTTATTAGCTTAAAGCTTTTCATCAATGAACGGACCTGGGTTTTCTATCAAGTAGGAAAAAAAAACAAAGTCAAAAAGAAAAAAAGATAACTGCGGCCATGTGAGCGGAGAGTCAAACCAGTATTTTTCGACGTCCAAAGACTTCATACGAGTTCGATATTTCTTCGTAGACATCGCAATTTTTAGTTTTTTTCTTACATTGCTTTGATCCTCAAATATTAAAGTCCCCATATAATTGTTGTTTCAGCGTCTAATTCTTACGCACATAGAGGACAATTCATGTTGTCAGCCATCTTGATTTGTTTATTTTTCCAACAGTTTACGCATGTGCTATTTGATGTAAACAAAGTTTCCTTATAGCTCAAGTGTGCACAGGGTTTAGGGAGCCGATGGTTCAAGCTTAAGTCCAACGTAAGAAAAACTAAGGAGAATTGTGGCTCAAAACGTCAGCTTCTTACTCTACTTTTAAGATAATTTCGCGATAATAAAAAACTCTCAACTTTTAGTTGTTTTGTGTGAGGTTGCTCTGTTCGCTACGTAATCTAGGATTTTGTACTATTACTACTTACACTTTCACCCTCCCCTCCCAAAGTTTTTGTTGGTTAAGTGTTTAGTTTGAATTATGCAAGGGGAGGGGGGAGGGGAGACGTGAAGGATTACTTTTTGTTTGAAAATAATACTTGATAATTCTAAGACCTCCATCTGTACTTTCAGTTGTTTGCAACAAATTTAAATTTCAAGACTAATCCCACAGACGTGATTTACTCTAAATTACAACAAAAAAATCACGTCTAAGTTTTGTTAATGAAGTGTTGAGTATATAAATAAAGTTCGAATGATAAATGAAAAAAATCATACCGACTGCAATCTGATCACGTATTTCAACATGGTTTCTACACCCAAATAAATCTCCTAGGACATTTCACATTTTAGTACTCAGAAATAACGAGAATAAAATCATTATTAAATGAAAACGTTTTGTTATTAAGGTGAAATAACTATAGTTCCAATTGTTAAAAATTATGCTCAGACATGAAAATTGAGTGAAACAGCTATTTTAAAGTTTATTTTATGGTTTAAAATTTGTTTTCTTGTTCACGATATTTTTATTTGTTGTTACATAGAAATAAAAATTGAAAGTCACCTAGACGTAAAACACTTGTACGCCAATTTGAAATTTTAAAACCTGAAAAAGGCTGGTTTTGCAAACTGAAATATAGTACTCTCTTGAATTTTTATACGTCGTGTTGCCTTTTCATTTATATATATTTAGTCTTTAACTACCATCGTCAACAAGATGCTAAATTCGACGTAGGTAGATAACATTATTATGTATTTTTTAATTATTTATTTTTATTACATAGACCCACCTATATTAGTCTGTTTAGATGCCCATTTTAGACGCAATATAGATATTGGCCATTATGTATAGCCGACCCATTGACCACAAAAATTTACAGGTTTTTTTTTCCATCAGCATTTGAAAAATAACAGATTAAAAAATAAGTAAGGGTTTTATAGAAAAAGCTGTTGGATTTTATCAAACAAAGTTAACAGAGCTACTGTCCATGGTAGTTGGCAATTTATTTTCTGACAACAATATTTTTTTTTCCCGAAAATAAAAGAGAGTTGATCGCTGTATCAGGGCTCTGACATAAATTATTCTAGCTGAAGAAAAACCAAAACCAAATTATGAAACCGAAAGAAATCCAACAGGAAATAATGAGTAAATTTTCTTTTGCAGCAAAATGGTAAAAGCAATTGCATGAATAACTTTGAAAAATGTTACAGAGTGGAAGATTTTAAATATTTTTTAAGCACATCATATTGGTTTCTTACCTAAATATCGGCGTTCTTTTGTCTGTGAAATCTCGAAATTCCGATGTGCCTTGCAGCGCGGGTCAAAACTTTTTCCAGACTGTTTTACAAACTCCGCTTCAACCCGAAGAGTCTTTGCAGTGCTCAAGAGGGACTTAAATATCATCTCAGTTTGTTTACAATTTTACTAATTAACATCTGGGTTTGCAAGAACGTGCGAAATAAACAAGGAATCCGGCTTTGCTAATGACCCCTTTAGAATTCTTAAAACAATGTCACAAAACAAAAATTTGATTGTCGCTCTCAAATATCCATTTTGAAACCAAAGTGACTTTCGAGATTCATTTTTGTTTCTGAATCTTAAAAAAATAGTTTATCTTTTGGTGGTTCATGATTTTAAGCAGCAATTAGTGCACAGTCGTTTCTGTTAGCTGGTTTTTATCTCAATTGTCGTCGATGCAAATTCAAACAAAATCATGTTAAAAGGATTATCGAGAGATTAAAATGATAAAAGTTACTGGGCGGTTCGGTTAACTTATCAGTGATAACTGCACACGTACTAAACTTTATAGCAAGGTATAGAGTAAGGTGTAGCATTCATTACAATATCCATTTCTTCAGAGTTCCAATTAATTGGTCACGTATATTTTAGAAAGTATTTGTAAAAAATAAAAAGTGTCAAAAGTATCTGAAATTTTTTTATCTATAACACACTTATGTATTCCGATTTCGGACACCTCTATGAAGAAACTTCGAAAATGACCTTCCTTTTAGCATCGTAACAACAACAGTGCAATAGACTTTTCTGGAAAACTAAAATATGTGATAAATATATCTTCATCAATACATCATTAGACGGTTTATTGGACCCATTTTAGCAGAAACTGAATCACTTGTAAAACAAACAAAAGTGTTATCTTTTGTTGTTCAACTCCTCCTCTTTCTCATGGCCGTCAAAGCAAAACTTGAAATAAACCAACTGTGTGGTGTATTTCAAACTATTGAATTTGTCAACTAGTAAAACAGATAACTTGACTCCATAACTGAGTAAAAATTAAAGAGTCGACTTGTGAGTAACATCAACAGATATAAACAGATATCTTGTTCTTTTCTTTTCTTTTCTTTTGTTTTGTTTTGTTTTTGTTTTCTTTCCCTTTCTTTTATTTATACAAAGCGAAGTCTACCCCGCCTCGAACAGTAGATCTCAAACTGCTTTGGCGTAGCGACAACTTATATAATATATTTATCATAAAAAAACAAGTTGTTACAGTTATTCGAATATTTTTTGGTTGTATTTGAAAACGATGGGAAAGATAAAATGAAATGGTATTGCTTATCATTCTTTTGTATGAACACATCCATGTAATAATCCATGTAATAACTTGATTTTTGATCAAGTTTTTTTAAAAAGAATTATAATACAATAAAATTCTAATATGCAAATAAGCGTTATTACTCTCACACCTAAAAAGTTATAAGTAACCGAGTGATCAACTTGGCGAGTAACGGGGTATCCGAGCGACGGTTAACCGAGTAAACGAGTGACCGAGTAACTGAATAACTGAGTAACCTAGCAACCTAGCAATCTAGTAACCAAGTAACGTAGTAACCAAGTAATCTAGTAACTTAGTAACCAAATAACCAAATAATCAAGTAACCTAGTAACCAAGTAACCGAGTAACCAAATAATCTAGTAACCTAGTAACCTAGTAACCTAGTAACCAAATAATCAAGTAACCTAGTAACCAAGTAACCGAGTAACCAAATAATCAAGTAACCTAGTAACCAAGTAACCAAGTAACCTAGTAACCAAGTAATCAAGTAACCTAGTAACCAAGTAACCGAATAACCAAATAATCAAGTAACCTAGTAACCAAATAATCAAGTAACCTAGTAACCAAATAATCAAGTAACCTAGTAACCAAGTAACCTAGTAACCAAATAATTGAGTAACCTAGGAACCAAGTAACCAAGTAATCTTGTAACTTAGTAACCAAATAACCAAATAATCAAGTAACCGAGTAACCAAGTAATCTAGTAACCAAGTAACCTAGTAACCAAGTAATCAAGTAATCTAGTAACCAAGTAACCTAGTAACCAAGTAACCAAGTAACCTAGTAACCAAGTAATCAAGTAACCTAGTAACCAAGTAACCGAGTAACCAAATAATCAAGTAACCTAGTAACCAAATAATCAAGTAACCAAGTAACCTAGTAACCAAATAATCAAGTAACCTAGTAACCAAGTAACCTAGTAACCAAATAATTGAGTAACCTAGGAACCAAGTAACCAAGTAATCTTGTAACTTAGTAACCAAATAACCAAATAATCAAGTAACCGAGTAACCAAGTAATCTAGTAACCAAGTAACCTAGTAACCAAGTAATCAAGTAACCAAGTTAACGAATTTTTCAATTTGGCGAGTAACTTAACTCTTAAAAAAAAGTAAGCCAGTTTTCAATTATTCGAATAATTAAATAAGCAAGAAGTTAAGTATCAGTTTCATTGACTTTAAAATATTTACTCAATCGTCGTAGCGCCTTACTGAAATTAACCACAATGTAATGGAATATGAAAATCAATTTTTAAGTTTGTATTCTGAACATTGTAAATCTAAATATACAGATCTAACTCACAAGTAAGAATGCAAATTACAGCATTTTAAAATAATTAAATCTGAGCATTTACCTTAATTGTTGTTATCTCTGGCTTTATTTGACAAAGAAGTTTGACAATCTTTGCAAATACTGAAAAGTTTAGTAAAAAATGGCAACTTTAAACATATAAACACGAAACCAGTGCTAAAAGTCTCAACTTATATCACAGTCTTTCTTCTTCTCAAGCCATAGTGTATGGACCTTTCTCCAAATTTCTCTTAAAAGCTATTTTTAAAAACCAATTGCGGGCTATTAGGCAAATTCGCATTAACACTGCGACAGTGCAATCTCTCTGACAATCGTTGAAGAAATACGAAAAGAATTCATGTCACTTGGCTATGACTTCCTACCATTAATTATTTTATTCCTGATGTTAGTCGATGCAAAATACGTGCGATCAATAGATACTAGCTTAGCAAAAAAAAAAAAAAAAGCAACAACAATAATTATTATACTTTATAGAAAATTCATCATGAGCTATTTGAACCTCCTTCGGCTTACAATTTCCTTGCAAACATAAAAATTAAAATCTAAGTGGAAAATACCTTAAAGTGCGACAGAGAAGTTTTGTTCCTTCTTGATAAACTACTGGCCTTTAGATGAAAATTATCAAAATTTAGTAGCCTTTTCTCAATAAGATCTTTTTTCAAGTATGTGTTCGGTAAAGCCTGTGTGTTTTCCTTTATTTATACCAGAAAGTCTATTTTTGTAAATGCGTGGGTTTTTTTAAGTTGTTTTGATTACATGCAGGAAAATTCCAACGCCAGCACGTATAATTTAAAGTGGGAAAATCCAGGTTAAAAGACCGTAATTCCGATGTGGGAAAAATTTTTCTTTACAAATTTAAATTTCTTCACCAAAACATAAATTAATGATGACAAGTTCGGTAAGATCCGAAAAAAAATATGTTTTTTAGATTGTTAAAAAGCAGTGGACGTGACCTATATGTGTTCAGCCGGGTTAGAGCGGTGTTACTGTGTTATAATTTTCGTAAACAATCGTGACAATTCCCTGCATACTTGACTATTTCTTTAAAGAAAACATTTTTCGGATACATTACTTCATCTCACTATTTACAAACTGTATTTTGACGCAGTTGCCGTCGTCAATTTGAGTTTTTGCCTTCAGATTTGCATCTTAAATTGTGTTTGGATCTCAAACCGGTGAGGCGGTTTAGTAACTGCACAGATATACTTTCAAAGCGTAAAACAAATAAATAACATGCAGTACAAATTCTGACACCATAATCGTTGTATACCTGTAAATGGCATTGATAGACAGGCTAAAATGACCTGCGACCTGAAAAGCTGTTGCGTCATAGCTCAGTTGGCAAGAACTCTTTGCACCGGCATCACAAAGGTTGTTCAGACTTGAATTTTTTCAATTACTTTAATTCTCTGCATAACCGCAAAAATCTTTTCATATCATCATTGCTCAGGGTAAGAACCCCGGTAAAAACTCCATTACATAATGTTGTACAATCTGAGTGGCATTGATGAACCAACTAAAATTGAGCAACTCCCAACAGTTGTTGCTTCATAGCTCATATAAGGGCTCTGTAAGGGTAACGCAGAGGCACAGGGTTGGAATCTTGAAGCCTAGATTTTGTTTTCCGGTTTATCTTTTGCAGCTACTTGAATTACTTAAAAGATAAGTTAATAACGTCATATATTTTATGATAGATTTTGTAGAAAATATCATGCTGAGTTTAATATGTGTTTTAATTAACACTAACAGAAATATGTCAATATTGATTTTAAACAAACTACCAAACACAGCTGCATAATAAATTGGTCAGGAAACAATGAAACTTTTGTCGCGTCTTCATTTTTCTCAGACACAACAAAAAAGAATGGCGTTTCAACGTTCCACTGCCAATGAGTTAAGAAAATATTTGATCACCGAGGAAATCGCTTGAAACCATTTTTTTTCTCTGTCAAACAGCTTCAGCTTTGAATTTCTCAACAGTCTCTCTTTCGCCTCTAATAAAATAATAACTTAAGATTTTAGTTCACTGACGTAAATGTTGGTCAGGAAAAAGGAAATGACGTCAATTGTATTATAAATATGTCATCCTGCACTGCCCTGCAGTTGTTAATTTTTGGGCTCCAACATGCCTTGTAGCATTGGTTACTGAACTCGAACAAGCGCGCGCTTTCCTTCAACTATAAGAATTTAGTTTTATCACTTTTTTGTTGATATTATAAAACGACGACATTCTTAAGCTCTCATAGCTTCTAGCTTAGGGACGAACCATTAGATTTGGTGGGAGGGGAGGGGGTGGTCACAAGCACTGAGTATGTATTTTTTTCAGGTGAATTTGCTGTGCATGATTTTGTTTTTTTGATATATGACGTTTGCAGGATTTTTTTTTTTACATATTTTAAAAATGCAAATTTTCCCCATTGCCTTGCAAGATTTTTTTTTTTTCGCAGTTAAGTCCTTGCATGAATTTTTTTTTGACATTATCCTTGTGCATGCATTTTGTTTTGGCAGTGACCACCCCCCCTTCCACCAAGTCTAATGGTTCGCCCCTTATGAGAGAAGGCCAAATCCTTAATAATGGAACCGGTTCAGATCTTTTTGTAAACGCTTTTTTTCTTGAACGGAGGAAAACCGAATTGCCGGATGAAAACTGTTCACACTCATTTTGAGTTACGTCAAACCTCAGCCAACGCTTAAATATCTTCTTTTGAACTTTACTAAATGAAAATTACTAATCAAGATTTTCTCTGCTGCACTGTACCTCACGAAAAACAGATAAACCTTTTCATTAATTTCAACAACATTTGACAGATCCAAAACAGTTTTTTTTAGTGTTGTTTTCTAATTTTTTTGCAAGAGTAGAACTCTTTCAGAATTTTATAAACTTCAATTATATTTTATATAAAACTATATCTCGCATAAAAAAGGTAATTTTGATAGCGAGTATTATACTTTAAACGAGCCGCAAATAAGTCAAATAAGGGTGAGCCTGAGTGCGAACAGCCGTGGGCAGCTGTTTCGACTATAGTAGAACGTTAGGGCTTCAGTACACACTGACGGTCAGCTGCCTCGGCTAGGTCTTATTAGCACGGCGAAACTCACCGACAGTTGTTTCGGTGTAGTAGAACGTGAGGGTTTACCCAAGGACGGAATATAGATGCCTCGGCAAGGTCTTACTAGCATGGCGAAACTCACCGACAGTTGTTTCGGTGTAGTAAAACGTCAGGGCTTACAAACTGACGGGTTAGCTGCCTCGGCTGAGATCTTACTAGCATGGCGAAACTCACCGACAGCTGTTTCGGTGTAGTAGAACGTCAGGGCTTACAAACTGACGGGTTAGCTGCCTCGGCTGAGGTCTTAATAGCACTGATGACGAAACTCACCGACGGCTGTTTCATGTTTATTAGGCCTCATCAGTACGACATATATAACAATCAAACAGTTTCTAGTTTCCTCATAAGGTGATAAATCATAGTAAAAGCGTATGGCTTGTTGTGTGTGAATTGAATGATAACCACAAGTAAAGGTAACACATGCGTATACTGTATGTTAGTATCTAGTACTTGCAGCCCATATATATTATAAATGTACGGGGTACTATGAGGCAACGTTAGCATTGGAGTGGACATTTTTAGTGTCTCCGAGTGATAGAAATGATGCTACTTTATCTTCCCATACATAATTGACAAGTTTGTAACTAATATTTTTTAATCATATTAAATTTTTAATATAGTATGTCAAATAACTTCAATTACTATAACTGCATTTTGAAATTATGTAAAGTCAGTCAACATTTTATTAGTTTCTTTATCGATATCGGTAGGAATGGACATTGACTTCATGAGTTATTCTAGAGTAAATACAAATATATAAAAAACCCTATGTGGGGGCCTCTGGCCCTTGGAGCCGTCTACTTTCAGAATATTTCCACCAACTTCAAATCTTATTGACAGCTGCATAGATAGATAGATAGACAGATAGACAGACAGACAGACAGACAGACAGACAGGCAGACAGACAGACAGACAGACAGACGGGCGGACGGACGGATTGATGGTAGAAAAATTACTCCATTTTTTATAAACAATTATTTTGTGATCTCCAAAATAATCAAGGTTTACAAAAGACATATAAGGCCTTACAGAGTTCATAGCATCTTCATAGCTATTTCATAGGGTATGCACCTAGTAGTGTTTGCCATATGTCTTTTGTAAACTGCACAGTCCCTGTAAGTGTAAACAGTGATTGATATTCATGCCATGCCCGCATGCCCCTCGTTCCCGGTTTGAAATTTGATGCCGACGAATTTTATTCCTACTGTCATCTGCTTTCAACATGATGTTTCTAAAATTACGTTTATGGTACCACTCTTCTACAACAAATGACTTGTATCATATAAAAGAAACAACAATAAGATTTGGTATCTAATTTTTGTTGTTGTTTTAAAATTTATTAAAAATTTTATATTATTCATTATTTTATATTTAGCTAGCCAGTAAACATCACGTTTTTCTCTTCAATCATTAAATTATAAATAAATGAAATGCTACCTGTCGGAATAAAACATAGTCCAAAAATTATAAAGCCTCAATCGAAGATCTATCTTTTTTGTATATATTAAAACAGTTTAATGTCAAAAGTATTGTGAAATCTGTCACTGACACGAAAAGTTTTCAGATATAATCAAAAGGATTTATATTATTTTGGAGAAAAACTCTTTGAAAAAATTTGATACGAAAGCCTGGTTTTAGTGCAGAGAAGTAGGGAAAGTCTAGTCTTCTAAGAGAGGATCAGAAGAAGTTGAAAGAACTTCGTAAAACAGCTGTTATCCTCTTTTTTATTATCAAGACAATTTTGTCACGCTCGATCATTGACCCATAAGAGTGCATTATTTTTGTATTCATATTGCGGAAGAATTGTCCAATGAGAACGTAGAAATTATCTTAATAATAAAGCTCTTTCTCTCATTCGGACGCTGTGCCCTGTAATTTATGCTGAAAGCTAAGCGAAACAAAGGCAAAAAAAGGAAATTTAGTCCGACTGTCAGAAAAAACTGATTTCGGCATTGTGAAGAAATCCACACAGTTACGAGGCAAGCAAATTTTCAAATCTATACTTCGAGGTTCCCTTGCCTAGAAACAGCGAATACATAATTTTAAACCTAACTGTCGATATTTATTATGGTCTTGAATGGAGTGATTCAAAACGGATTATTGTAGGGCACCCAAGAATATTTGTAACACTGGACTGAAATAGAAAGAGAATATATATCAACTAAAAAAGTATACGATAAACTCGCACAGATGATTTCGAAAAAGACTAGTGTTTCAACCAAGCCGAAGATAACGTCTTCGTCATGGCCTTTACCGAGTCTTCGTTTGGTGATTGTTTGTGTATCTCTGGCAGTGGCTTTGACAATGTGTGCTCTGATTATATTTGTCGATGTTAACGCACCTTCACTTGCCGATATTTTCTTGTCAACTGTGTATTTTCCACTAGGGCAAGGACTTCAGCTGAAGATGCGTAAATGGTCTTCAAATCAGACAGAATGTTCTCATTTCTTTCGAATGAAAGACGACAACTTTAGTCGGTTCGGTGGGACACAATGCGGACAGGCAGTTTGGCAAAGCACAGCTAGTTTGGAAGAAGGAGACCGCTATGCGAAGAAAATTTCAACTCATTATAGGCTTTTTGAAAACGAATCTCAAGCGAAACAGTACTTTCATGGCTACTGGCATGATAGGCTTCGAGATCCACTTCCGTCGAGCTTTTATTCTGAAGAAACAGAGAGCGCTCCTCGAGCAGGGAATGGATTTAGAGCTTTTAAATGGGACCCTTTACTCAATACAGTTCCCGAAAACTTCAAGGCATCAACCTGGGCCCATCGTGCTTCTTCTTCATCTCGGCATTTGATATATATTTTCAGGTATGGAAGACAATATTTTTATAAGTTTGAATGTTTTGAATAAATTCATCAATGTTTTAATTAAAATCGATACGACTGACCTGCCAGAGCCAGAATTTCGGCGAAGCGATACAAAAAGTTAAACGATTCGTGTTAGGATTTTTGAGGGTCGTGGTCTTCTTAAAACTAAAAATTTCATATAAATTGAATCTTGGATAAGCTGAACGCTTTTTAAGCAAAATATTTGCATGAACACTGTTGGTACAATTCCGCATCGTGTAGATATAGCCATTTATTACTGTTTGAAGCAGTAGATACTAAAATCAGATAAATGTAATTTAACCAAAAATTATTTTAAGGATTGCCTTTATATGAATCAGTTTTTTAGAGTCACAGGCGTTGACAAACATCCGAGCTTAAAAACAAAAGTGGCTGAAAAAAGTAGAAAGTTTTTATGAGCGCGAGTTAGGCAGGTGAAATTCATATGAAATGTATTCAACCTCGATCTACGAGTCAATTGCATAATTGAATCGGTTCGTGTTACACGTTTTACGCAACTGTTTAAATTTAGCTGCAGTTTTTTTTCTTGGATTTGATGAAGAAAAAACATTTTAGATCTGACTTGAAATCACAACTCTCATACATCAATAAGATCACAAAAGAATATTTAAAATTGTCGTGCCAAGCTTTTTCTAAATGTTTTCATTTTTATACTTATTTATTTATTTTTTTCAATTTGAGCTAACTCTGATTTTTAATTACATATATTGAATTTTACTTTTGACGTTTATTGGTTTATTTAAAGTCGCCTGGATGTTTCCCAGTTTTTTTTTTCTCTAAGTTGAAAGTCAGACGTTTAGTTTGGACAATCTACTTCAGAATAAAACACTCAAATGGAAATCAACTACGTAAAATGGGAGTTCTTCCCATCCGGCTAAAAAGATTAGATTGAAAAATTTTTTCAAATATTTAATTAAAGATGTACGTTTATTGCTCTGTGTAAAACAATACTAAAAGAACTTTCTTCTCAAACAAGCAGTAGCTTGAAGCAAAATTGATTTATTGCTTTAGCTTTAATTACCTGTTCACATACGTTGTCTTGAACTAGTCAAGGGGAACAGTTAACATAACATTACATAACAAACTTTAACTTAAAATAGCATAGCATAACATAACATGATACACCATAGCGTAACATAACATAACATAACATAACATAACATAACATAACATAACATAACATAACATAACATAACATAACATAACATA
>JAOEHV020059652.1:0-16787 GCA_025447995.2 Isaurus tuberculatus
ATATCAGAATTGTTTAGATATCATATTTTAAGGACTGATAAGCTAAGGTCCGCTCAAGCTTAAAGTGCACCCCCCCCTGCGTGCGTGCCTGCATGGTGTCTTGAATGCTTGAGTTTGGAAACTGTTGAAGTGTTCCGCTTTTACTTTACTGAACGAACTTTATAACTAAACGATCTTTGATTTCCTCTCTTGTATGCACTGGATACCGAGGTTAAAACACAACACAGAAGGCCAGAAATAGAAAAGCAGAAAGTGAGACGCCAAATCAAAGAGAAAAGGCGTCATCTACATTTACTTTATTAACTGATAAAACTCGTAAAGCATCCCATCAGTATTAATGAATACATCATACATAATTCTAAAAATATCAATATCAAATATTCCTAAAAAATCCTATGCAATAAATAAATAAATAAATTTAGCGAATCTTCTAGAGTTTTCGACCGGGGCAATATTTCCTTACTTACACCTCCTTCTTCCTTAACCGTTTCAGCCCAAGCCAATCTATCAGTATCTATCTTATCCTTACAATGTCAATACACTCTTTTTTTTTAAGAACCAGTAAAATTTTGCTCAGCCTCAATGTTCTTATTTTGAGGGCAATTTCAGCCTCAAAATGTTCTTATTTTGTTCTTATTTGTGGCATTTGCCAATAACGTCTCCGCAATCCGCAAAGAACATTTTGTTATTTTTTTTTCACTTTAAAGTTCTACAAGATTACAGTACATCACTGAGTTTAGCATTCAACAAATAAACAAGTACCTGAAACTACAGATGTGCAAGTTTCAATGTGTAAAGTATGTCGCATATAGTACATACACGGGTCAATGCGATTTTTTTACTAATTAGTTTATATTCTCAATAAATTTCGATTTCAGCCTCAGTTTGTTCTTAATTTGTTCTTATTTTTTGGGCAATTTCAGCCTTAGCGTTCGACTTATGAAGTTTGTTCTTAAAAAAAGTTTACAAAATCAGTTGTTTTGTTAGGAGAAATAAGAAGCTGATTGCACACAGCAGTCTCTCCAAGATGAATTACATATATCTCCCAACTTGTTTAGAAGGAAAGTATGGAGCCAGGTAAAGAGAACTTAGCAACACATCACATTTTTGGGGCTGAAAGGGTTAACAAATACTTCTTAAGTTTAGGAATGTATCTAAAAGTGCACAAAAAGCATTTATATCCATAAAAAGTCATTTTCCGTCTCTAACTCACTCTCCAAGCCCTGGTTTTTAGGTGTGATCTGTAGTACTTTGAGAGCAGTTTTAAGAAAAGATTTAGTTTAAGGCTGAGGAAACCACAGAATTCAGTGCATAAATGTATTTTACATAAATAAGGCCAAATACTGGTGTGAAGTAATTGGCAGATCAACTTTAGCTGACTCAAATGGGGTATGGTAAGCCGCACAAGCCAACCCCTTCCTTCCTCACAAGATCCACTGTTAACAAAGAAGCTTTTATATTCTGAATCACTTGAAATAAAAATATAGCTTAGTGCAGTTTTAAAAATACACAAGTAAATATAATTGTCATGTAAACGAACTACATGAACTTATTTTGTAATAGTAATTTAACCCTAAAGAAAACCTAACTAATTTGTGTAAATTAATCATGATATCTGATCCAAATTTCAATGACCATGATGGATACTTGCTCATAATGTACATCTTCAAGCCTGGAAATAGCTTGGAGTAAAAAAGAAGGTTAGAAAAGGGTTAGATCATTCATCATCATCATCATTCATTATCCATTAACGTCACTGATCCACTGATTCGCGGGTGTGACGTTGCATGGTTTTTGTTTTGCTCCTCCACAAGGCACGATTTTCTGTGTCCTCCACTCTCAGGCCGGAGAGCTTAAGGTCGTTCCTCAGGATCTCACACCAGGTCTTTCTTGGCCTACCACAGGACCTACGTCCACCAACATCCAGGGAACAAACCCTTCCAATATGTACTTATAAATTGAATACTCCCCTAATTAAAACTGATTGGCTGACTTTACTAGTTCTGCTAAAGTGATGTTCTGTTCCTCTGTCTTTTTTGTTTCTTTATCAACTCTTTGCAACTGTGCAGAGGATCTGGTACAATATCCCCTGGAGGCCGTCTAGCAGCTTCAGGTGGGATTTTCATGTATTCATCATATGCACCATACCAGATCTCCAAGTGTTTTTTCCACTGGTTTGGCACAGAGAGAGCAAAGCCCTCAAACTTAAGTTTCTTAAGTGGAAAAATGTCTTTGTAGTTTGTTGTATCAGCTCCATGCAACATGTGTGCAATCTCAGTTTCTTGAAAGTTCCTGTTGCTATCTTGTTGCAATGCAAAAATATCTAACACCACCCCATCTTCGTGATTGCAATCTTTATGATCACTCAAACACAACTTGCTACAGCTACTCGTGTCTTTGAGTTTGGCTATTAAAGCAGAACCTTTAGGAAATTCAAACAGCTGATCAGTTTCCTTAGTTTGGAATAAAATATCACTTGGTAAGTCTTTCAAACCTTTTTCTAAAAACTTTTTGTAGTCTTCCTGAGTCACTGCAACATCAATGTCTACGTCCCAAGGAATTATACCACCATGCCTTGCAGCTCCAAGCAGAGATCCTCTACAGAGCCAATAGTTAATTTTATGTTTTTCAGCAATCAAATCGAAAATTCGCAACATCCTAATTGCAATCAGTTGTACTCGGCGCAAATCTGTTCCGCCTTTTCTTCGTATGTCTGGGCAGTCGAGGGCACCATTCCTCATTTCACATCGTCCAAGGCTTGCGTATGGTACTGGGTTGAGATCAAAAACAAAAGTTCTGTTTGAAAAATTCTGTACATGGTTGTGCTTTCCCAGTTTTTCCACTATTAGCTTTACTGCTGGATAAGCAACGAATATTATTGAACACAACGAAGCAGCCATTGGTAAAATGAACGCGAAGCAAATAAGTCCAACTGTGGAGAAACAAATCCGTCGACATTTGATAAACACCCAACGTGCATACTGTCGTAGCTGAACACGAAGGGCCATAACTGACAAAATAGCACAAGTCTTCGAACAAGTGTCCTCTTGACGTGTCAAAAAATCTAACTGGAACTATTTTCTGCTTCAAACTTGACTGTATCTTAACTCAAGACAACAACAACAACAACAACGAGTAAACAACTTAGTAACACTTGCTGAGTAAAATTGTTTTGAATCCAAGAAGATTGCAGGCTCAGATTATTTTCTCGGCCTAGTCCACTACGTTTTTAAGGCAAGCACTAAAATTATGAAATTTTAAAAATTTTAGGCTCGAGTGTAATATTCTTTTTAATCTCCTCCTCTCGAGTGCCAAGAGGGTGAGAATATTTTGCATGACATTTTATGAGTGTGGGGCAGGGGGATATTTTTAAGTAACGGGGGCTTAGAAAAATTCGAAATTTATATAAGTGAACTTACAACTGTTATTAATATTAGCCAATCAGTTAATACTTTGATTAAAAGCAGTCTAAAGCCTGATTTTGATCGAGCTCAGAACGAAGTCTATATTTATTATATTTTGTGACCGAATTATAAACGAGGCTTCAAATTTGAACACGACGTACTCGTTGAAGTTGGCTGAGCGCGTGGAAAGAAAAGTTAATGAACAAGAAACATTTCAGTTTCAACCCAGAATGCTGGATCTGAGAAGAAATAAATGACACGGCATTTGAAAAAATTAGTTAGTTGAGATTTTGTTACTTTTATCAATCATAAGTTAATGATTGCAAAAATTTGATGGCTTATGAGCTGTATCTTATTATTTTTGATAATGGAAAAGTATTATTAAATAAACGGAAGTGGAAACAGTGGCACACTAGCAAATATTTTTCGTGCGTACGTGGCCAGAACTAATGTTCGACTGACTTCCTCGGGTTTGTTTACATCAGAATTAACGTGACACTAAACGTGAAATTTAACGCCGAAAAGGTGAAACGTACGGTGGCCCGTACATGTCACACGCAAACAAAAAACAAAAACAGATTTTAAAAATAAATAACAAAAATAAAAGCACAAAAACACATTTCCAAAAGTCCAATGACAATCCAAAAAGCGAAAACATTTTCTAAAACAAAATCGAAAACGCATTTCAAAGTCAAAAACACATTTCAGAATTTTCGAAACACATTCTCCCCAAACGTGATAGGATGTCAGAAAAGTGCCACAGCACAGACAGCGTTAACAATAAACCTGTTTTTCAACGTGACCTTTAAACAATGATATTAAAAATTCATTTACAATATCTAATCTAGTGCGTACAAACAATATTCAAACCCCGGGTACGATAACTAAAAGGTGTTTTTAGCTGTTTCGCATCGGAGTCAGAAGTCTAGTGTCAATACAAGAAACATGTACGAAGCTTTGAAAAAACTTCTTTCTGGCGAAGTTGTGACCCCAACAGACGTAAACTATGAAGACGAGATCAACAGAACCTGGAGTAGATCGCTTAGGACAAAACGAGTGCTGGCATTTGTAAAAGTTAAGAACAAAAGCGACGTTGTTCAGACATTGGCGTTTTGCAATCACCACAAGGTAATTCTAAAAAAAAAAATCCATTCACATATTTACTGTAGTTTGGTATAATATTCAACATAATATAACCTTGATGGAAATGTAGGGTACTGTAGATTGCGTGTTCAGTTTTCAACCGTTTTTCGGTATAATTCAGATAAAAAGTTTACGTAGATGTAGAATAGAAAATGAAAACTGAAAATTCCACTAACATGAGTGATATTTAGAAGTTAAGATATTTAAAAAGAAAACTTATATCTTTGTTTTGAAAAGATCCTGATCATTACTGTTGGTAAAAAAAACAACAGTAAAACCTTCTATTAACTTTCTACGCGGAATTAGCATTACAGAATTTTTAAAATAGATTAACTACCAAAGGAGCTGTATCTTTTATGCATTAACTTATCTTTGTAAATGAATTATGCCCTAGGCATAAATAACTATTATAATATTTTCGGTGTTAAAAATGTTATGACATAGATTATTTTCAAAATAACATGAATGAGAACGCATTTTGATCTCTTGTCATAAATAACACAATTATCTACATCGGAGAAAAAAAAGCGAAATGTTTCAATTCTAGATATTCAGTATTCCTTCTTATTCCGGATCAGATAATCCCATTTGGTACTTTATAGGGTTTTCGGATGAAATCGAGACTAAACCATACAGCACACACAAGGGCTCTACTGAATGGTTTTATTTGCACTTTTTTTCTTGTTCAAAGCTTGATATTACCTTAGCAGTAGCGGATCCAAGGACGGGGAGACTGGGGGGCCTGTGCCTCCCCCCTTCCTTTTGGGATTTTTTGTTTTTACAAAAACACCACGTATTCCATTTATTTAAACTCTTTATTTGAACAAAGTTTACGAGCAAGAAATTATTCTTAAATGATACGAAATTTGTCGCAAAATGCTCGAAATGGCCATCTTAGAGACTCAATTTTTCAAAAATGTTTTTTTTTGGGGGGGGGGGAGGCATGCCCCCCAGAACTCTCTAGAAAACTCGCGCCTTTGGCGCTCGCTGTGCCCCCCATCCCTTTACAAATTCCTGGATCCGCCCCTGCTAAATATATTTTTCTTTTTGACTTGAATGATGCGTCCTTTCCTTTTTAGTCTAAGTCAAACGTTGAGCTTAAAACGTTTTGACATTAAAACAGACTTCAGGGAAACTTCGCAGTCAGTGCTATATTCTTAATTATGACCCTACAAAATGCTTTCACCCAATAAAATGCTAGATTACTGTCGCAATATTTTAGGATTTGTCGTCCGTGACGAGGTTAGCCAATAACCTAAGATGGCTCAATCAAACTCGACTGATATTTTGTAGAATTGCACAAAAAGCTCTTGGTTAGATATAACAAGAGCGTATAAAGGGTAAGAGAGTGAGTCCCCCATATAGGCTTTATTCCTAGGGTAATCCCTCTTAAGTTATTTTTAGACATGGTACCCAGTTCTTCCGCGGATGTTACTTGCGCGTTACGTGGACTTTTCACAAATACAATGACCTGAGATGAATTTTATTTTATTTTAATTTCATCATCCACATGTATTCCAAGAAATTATCCACGCAACGAGCGAGTAACATGCGCGGAAGAACTGGGTACCATGTCTAAAAATAACTTGAGGGATTACCCTAGGAATAAGGCCTATATGGGGGATTCACTCTCTTACCCTTTATACTCTCTTGTTATATCTAACCAAGAGCTTTTTGTGCGATTCTACAAAATATAATATATATAATTATTATTATATATACATAATAATTATATATAATAATAATATAATTATTATTTTATCTATCTATTTTTTATCTCATAATGGACCAAGTGATGAACAAATAGTAAAAAGTGCTTGTTAAAAGTGTTGGAGTAATTACAAAAGATTAGGACAACTATAGTGTGGAACAGAAATTAGTTGCTGTAATGGAAACCTTGGCAGTTTGAGGCTTACCTATGTTTATATGCTCTTATTTACTCCGTTCTCATTATGTTTATCGATTCATTTGGCAACAAGTGTTTTAAAAGAATAAATTATTTTTATTATATCAGTTTCACCCGATCTCCTGAGTATATTTTTACACTGTATTTTAAGCGATCGCCGTTTCTCCAGCATATTTCCAATCGCAATACTTGCCTCGCGTTTGAGACAAATGTTATGTAACGAATTCTTAGTCACGTTCAGACTAAAATAAGATGTTTACTTTATCCCACTTGATGCCCTTGGACCACGTCCAGGCATGTTCTTAAGATAACAAACACTTGTAAAAGTACTTGGTAATCTGATCCAAGTACACACCCTGTTTTGCACTGTGCCCTGATCCACTTTTAAACCAGCATAATTAGATCTTGGGTGTTCTTCTCATGCAGACATGTTCGCTAGTTTTCCCTGTTTTCAAGGCGGACTTAAAAGGAAAGTTATATGAAAAAGACTCACTAAAATTATACCTTTTTCTAGCTATAGAAATTATAGCTTTCGTTGTTTTAGAATTCGCTACTGCATGCAACCACCTTCAAACTGTCAAAATGTCACAAAATTTCTAGAAATTTTAGTTGTATTGAGTTACTTACAAGCAGTATAAAAACACCATGCCATTATAAAATAGAGAGAAAAACAAGACGGATAGAAAGAGAAGCTTGTAAGAGAGCTCAACTTATTCGGGTAGTTGCATGTATCGTTGCTCAATACAGATCCGGCTTGCTGGTTCCCAGAAGCAAGCCTAGCGAGTCGTCTCTTAGCCACACCTCAGAACCTCTTTTACACAAAGTATCATAATCATGGTCAAGATACTATTATATACTTCTTTATGTTCGGCTTCGTAGCTTCATTTTTCAACTTAACTGCTTTTTTTAAAAAAAATTAAGTGAGTTTGGTTTTTAAAAAAATGGCCACATTCTTCTTTCCTAAAAAGTTTAGATGCGAAATCAAATTTATTGATACTCGCCTGGCTCGGCTTCATCAGTCAACTGTGCTACTTGCATCAAATTAAACTTGGATGTGTAACATTTTATGAAGAGTTTTCATAAGGAAAAAACATAATCTCTAAAGCAATGTATATAGGAATTCCAGGGAAGTTGATCAAGTAAATTGAATGGGATGTCACAAACATTGGAGAGGGTTAATCACAAACAGTAAAAACACATGCATGCTTTCGAGGAATACAGCCCTGCAATGGAAACGAATAGCAATGGACTTTTGGAATAAAGCCCTCCAACATTGTGCATGGCTTTTGTGTCAATTTTTAGTAGCTGCAAGTATCAGCTATCCTTGTGATTACCATTTCAAGCCACAAAACACATAAGTATTACACTTTTTCTGTTCGTTATCAAGTCCTGTTGGAGTCTGAGCCTGTTCGTTGGTTATGCGATGCAAACGAGGCCAAAAAAGGCTGAAACAGTTGTAGGTAAGCCCCAACGTTTTTCTACACCAAAAAGCCATCTGCTGATGAGACCAAGCCGAAACATCTAGCCCGTCAGGGGAAAGCACTAACTTTTGTCTTCACCGAAACAGCTGTCTGCTGACCAGCCCTAGCCGAGGCAGCTAATCCATCAGTAGTAAGACCCGACGTTCTACTAAGCCTGTCCATGGTTTTCAACAATCAGGATAACCATTAATTAAGATAGACCTATGTCCTCAACAAACCATTGTCTTAGTGCCCATTTTATTGGCTGCAAGTATTTAGTAGTTTTTAATGCAAGTGATGGTAAAATATTTGTACAGGTCAGTTTTCCGCTCAATTCTTTTTATTGAAGTTTCTCCACTTTTCTCTCTTTCTTTCACTCGTCTGTATTCTGTGGTAAACCAAAGGTTTTGTATTGTTCACAGAGAGTATTTTGTTTCTTCGATAATCCGCGATAGCACTCAATTCCGTTTCTTCGAAGGAGTAGAGTTCATTTCGTTTCGGAGTTTCAGCTTTAGGATTGCTTATTAATGCGATTTGTTTCGTTTTTTCATCAAATTGATTTTCATCGTTCTCGATGCCTTCCTCGTCCTTTTCTGGTTTTACATCATTATCATCTTCTTTGCTGCTGCTGCTTTCATCCAGCTCTTCTTCATTATTATCCTTAACACCCCGGTCGTTGTCATTTTTATCTTCATTGCTTTTTTCGTGGTCATTGTCATCGTCATCATTATTATCATCATCATTCTCATCATCCTCATCATCATCCGCATCATGATCATCTGGTTCTTTCACTTCTCCTTTAGGAAAATAACGCTAGCATCTTAGACTATAAATTAAGTTATAATATTATATTATAGATGTACAAGTTATTCGTAAATGCATTAGAAATTTAAAAAATAGCCTTATCGAACAAAAAGAAAAGCAATTGTGTATAGCAACATTGTATACATAGAGGATATTAAACGGTGGCCATTTTGACTGACTGGTGTTTTGACAAGGCGCGTCAAAATGAGCGGGAAAAACAAAGGAATGACGTCGGCGATATCTTCACTAGCGAGGAGATGGAAAATGTGTCACTCGTATCCCGGATGTAGTTTAATATGAAATCTACGAGTGGCGTATTTTACAGTAAAACACTCATATCTATGTAATAAAATCATTTTAAAAACACATTCTACTTGCTCACTCGAATGAAGCTAATAGTTATGAGCTACCGAAATTTTGCTCGGTTAAAAGGCAACTGAAAGGAGACGTTTTCCTAAATTTAGCTCCAATTCTTTGCTTTTTTTTTCATCAAGCAGATACGAAATTCCTTTTGTAAGCCCTTAAGCCTATGGAAGCGATATATATTTCAGGTTTTTATGGAGTTAAGCGGATGGCATTTAATTTTCCACATATGGGATAATAAAATACTTGGCATGTTAGCTTCCATGCAGAAAGAAGTTTTATTTCAATAAACTTCCAGATAAACTAATTTGGCGGAAATGTTCATTTCTTTGGGTGTGAACCCGCGCCGCGAGCTTGTCGTTGAAAGTATCCAAGTATCCACAAAAAATACATGAACATTTTGCCATCGGAATAAAAACCATACAGGTCTTTGTCTTGAATTTCTTAAATGTGTCTCTTTAATTCCACTCACTTGTTTCATAATATAGTTAGCTTTAGTTGATAGGAACTCAATATTACCTGGGCAATCGTTGAGTATCTTGTAGTTTTTAGTGATGAAAACTGGTTCACACTTGTGATCAACAACACATCTCGCACTATTGCAAGTCAAGTCGTCGCATGGGTCGTTATCGCAGATCGTTCGTGGTGGTACCTTTAACAGACCTATTCAATATCATTTGTTTCAACTTTTAAACATTTGTATCTACACTTACAAAGTTACGCCTTGCATGTCTTTCAGTAAGAAAACTTACTTTTTATACCCAAATTTCTGTTTTAAAATGGCGGAATTTATGCAACTTAAAGTTGAAAATCGTATGATCATTGTCGACATAAGTGCTGTAAAGAGCTGACGTAAACAGTAAATTGATTAGGAATGAAAAAACAGCTTTTTACACCTTTTACTGCATGTGTTGATAATAAAACTTAAACCTTAAGTTTTCCAGTTGCGTATTTTCTATACTTGCCAATGCAATTCAGAGGTTTTTTAAAAAGATATTTAAAGCAAATTTGAATTTAACCGTTTATCGTACAAGGAGACAAAGTATCTAATTTATTATTTAATACAAGACAAAATTGCCATGCGCTTTTAAGTATTACGATACTAAGGTAATATTTGCTATTTACGAACGGCAATAAATTTGACCCTGAGATAAAGTTATCCAGTAGTTATGAAAATCTTTTCGATATAAGAAAGGTCTGTTAACTCCTACCTCTACAATTTAGTTTATTTCCATTTACGTCAAAAAATAGCGGTTGACACTGGGTACTAGTCACGCATCTGTCGGACTTTGTCTTCAAACACGTGGAATATTTACAAGGGTTGAGTTTACACACCCGCTCAGCGGCAACTGTTAGATACGAATTAGTGCCTGGCAATAGAGAGAATCAAAGAATCCTTGAATTACCTCGGGTAGGTTATATTTAGTGTCCTCCCAGTTGCATGGGATTAAAACACGTTGAATTTGTTATTTATTTTCCGATGGTACGATTTGGCTCACACATACAAAACCTTTGACTGAAATGTCTGTGCTAAAACTGCTTCTGATTGTTTTTCGAATTTTTTTTTTTGTTTACGCGGTATCTACCTTGAACCCACTGCAATACCTCCTATCCTCGCTATGAAACGAACATAAATTAAATCAAATGACAAAGATTAGACTACTCGATTCAAAGAGAATGTATGGGACTCTATTTGAACAGATATAACCAAAGAAGGATGAAATTGTTAAAAATAAAACCAGAAATTGTCGTTTTAAACTTGAAACTTATTTTTTAATTATTAAATGTGTTAAATGCTTAAGCACTACTATATATTCGGAACTTACCTCTGCATTCATTAAGAATGTTTCCTCTTTTGTCGAAGAAGACAGGTTGACACTTGGTATTGGTTACACAAAGTGCAAATGGTCTGGGCAGGCATTTGCTGATGGCACAAGGGTCGAAACCACACAGTGAGGCTGGTTCAGCACTTACCAGGTAATTTTCATCTAAAAGATTACAAACTAAGCAATTAGCAAGCTTTTTTTGCACTAAAGCATATAGAGTATCCATGTGTTATGCACAAAATGGTGGCATACTAAACAAGGTAAGACCTAGAATATTTAAAGGGGGAGTATCAACTGCTTAAAACATCTTGGTGTCCAAGGGTCTGAAAACTTTTGTAAAAGTGTTTTAAAAAATCCTCCTTAACTCTTTAAAAAACGTGTCACAATGGTGTTCCTTCAGTCACTTTTTTCAGCTCTTCAGGTCACTAACAGAGATTATGATTAAATTAGTATGAAAGTAGAAGGAATGCTAACCTAAGATTCAAGTGGCTGTTTTTCACGTAGTGATCTTACTCTTCTGCACATTTACCACTGATAAAGTAGATGCGGTGGGGTATCACAGGATAAGTTGTTACAATTTTTTTTTCAATTCTTCTATATTTGTGCACGTGATTTTTGTTGTTTTGGATTACTTGGGAGACATCTTTAAATTTGTGAAAACTCAAGTTGAAATCTGTTTTAGTGTTTGATTTAAAGAAGGAAAGGTTTTTCGGCAATATTAACCTGTTAAAGCAAATGAGTGACGTCATCTTTATTTGTCAGGAACACCTATGCTCCTCGACAAAATTATACTTCCATCGTCTGCTACCGTTTTTGTTAAAATAAAACTTATTCAGTGATCGAACCAAAATTTAATAATAAGGCAACGTTTTAAAACAAAATCCGTGCGGCCGCGGTGCATACTCTACATTCAGTTTCAGGTTACATGTCGAACTATTTTTAGCTAAAGGGCGATCGAGGTGTAAACCGCAAGCACCTCCGAGTAAACAGAGATTAGATGTTCTGCAAAAGAAAAATCTTGCTTTTCCTCGAGTTCGATGTCTAGCGAAATTTTAAGGCTTCAAAACTTAATCTCTCTCAAAACTTTATCAACTCGTCTGGAATTCGGGTCACAATCAGAAAACCTCAACCACAAAATGGTGTCTCAGTTTTTTTCAACGTTTCATTAGAGTTTTTTTTCCCAAAAACCACTAAATTCTCGAAAAATAAACTTCAAGAAATTATAACTAACTAACAAAAGTAGTAAAAGGAAAACTGACACACAATTTTTAATCAATATGTGTTAAACAAATTACAAAAGAAAATAGCGGAGTATGCTCTTAAATGCGCAGAAGAATTAACTCGTAGCAGAAAACGTGTCATTTTCAGTTCCTGCTCATTTTTAGGAAAAAAAAAATATGGAGACGAAAACTACGTTTTTTACCTTTCAAAACACCTAATGATATTTTGCTGTCAGCGCTGTTTGACTATCGTGATGAAAAAAGTCCCTCAAAAGTAATTTGTGATACTCGGACATTATGGTTTTGATGAACGTATTAATGAGATTCATATGGACAGATTCACATAAAACACTTGAGGGGTTTCTGTACTCACTGCGCGGACACCTGTAGATATTGCACGTTCTGGTTTGTGACTTTTCGCCAAAACAGCCAAGTGAAGGTTTATGACATCTTCGTCGTCTCTTTTGTATTCCTCCACCACAAGATCGAGTGCAGGGACTGAACCGAGACCAAGTGGTCATGCCTTGGTTGTGAGAAATGTCGATAATAAATACAACAAGAGAGATAACGATAATGATAGTTTTACTGAAGATAACGATGGTGACAGAATAGCGATAGTGATAAATAATACTGACAACGATAGCTTCAAACCCATGAAAATAAGCACCGAGCTGACGCTGGTGTTCATTTTATCTACCTCATTAGGATAAAGTAACTTAATTTCACTGGTGTTCCAGTATGTTTTGATAAGTATAAATCTGATAATTAAGACAATAGCAGAATGATCTCTTTAAGATATTATTAAAACGGCAGTAGTATAGAAATTGTTCACTACCGTAATAATGTTTAAAATGTTCGTCACAAAAAGTTTATATAAAATGTTTAATTTCGATTTTTTTTAAAAAAAAGGATACACAAAAGTTTCTTAAAAACAAAAGGTTTTAAAAGCTGTTTTGTGAAAGCACTATTAAGCTATATGACATTTACCCTTGCTACAATATCTTGTGTGGCATTGCTCAACTTGCTCAGTGGGTCCGGTGCAGTTTTTCCCTCCATTCATTGGGGTGGGGTCATTGCAGTATCGCACACGTTTCCTAACTCCTGATCCACAGCGAGGGCACTGGGACCAGTTTGACCACTGGGAAAACTCTCCATTAACTGTGTACCACAAGGAAAATGAAAAAAAGATCTTGATGTTAAAAGTCAGTATAAATCAGGTAATAGAAATAGTGAACCAATCAAGGATGCAATAAATGTATAAAAACAAACTTAAAATCATTAAGTGATAACCACTTTATGCCTGCAGCGTAAACTATTCGGTCTACCAGTAATTGTGTTATTCACATATGAAAAGATAAAAAAGACAAAAAGAAGCTATAGAAATAGCCAATATTAATTCAATTTGTAGGACTCCTGTCTATTTATTTGTGCTAATTTGAAAAAAAAAGTTGTCCCACCAAAGAAGTATAAAGTGCTTAGCATTATCAACGCTTACAAGTCGTCAAACACGAACTACCAGTTTATAGACACAACTAGTATAACGAACCTTCTGTCTAGTTTCCTTACTCTACTAATCAGCTACAAACCTTTGCACTGATCCCAATGACATATCTTCACCTGTACCCTGGGACCTTTGCAACTGTTTCCACCATTTGAGGGTGATGGGTTGGAGCAGTATCGTTCACGAGCTATGAAGGTTGTACTGTTACACACGTGATCACAAGGAGTCCAGGATGTCCAATCAGTAAAACCACCATTTACTACGATATATATCAATTTATAAACATATATCAAAGGATGTTATTCAGTAGTATGAAAGAAAGAATAAATAAATACACTTGTTAGAAAAAATGGTACATGCCCCGAGCGGGAATCGAGCTCACGTCTCCCAGTTTTCTAGTCAGGAGTGCGAACTATTACACCATCAGGAACCACCACGCTGGCAGCGTAGCAGTTTCGTGAATAGTTGATTTTGTTACCGTGTGAGAATTCCTGGGTCCACTTTTTCTACGATCAAGTGAGATGCAAGTGCGGCCTAATACTACTGTAGTGTGTTTCACTTCAATATAGGGCTCAGATCTACTGAATAACACCAAATATGAGGCATATGTGAAACAACAACTCGGCTCGGCCCAAGCCTATATATACAAACATATATCAAAGGATGTTGTTCAGTAGTATGAAAAAAAGAATAAATATGCAAGTTAGAAAAAATGGTGTATGTCGTATTTGCCCCGAGCGGGCATCGAACATTACACCTGATGGTGTAATGGTTAGTACCCCTGATTAGAAAACAGGGAAACGTGGGGTTCGATTCCCGCTCTGGGCATATACCATTTTTTTTCTAACGAGTGTATTTATTATATCAGTTTATGATTAAGGTTAAAATGCTGATATTACTGGTATTAATATTAACACTATTATTACTAATTACAATAATCCTAATAATGTTTTAGCATCAGACACGTAAAGAATAACGAGACGGAAAGGTCAACGGAAGCGGAGTTGAAGAAAAGAGAAAGAAAAATCAGGAAAAGCTTTCTGTGTATAAAAAAGCATACGCAAAGAATTAATAGAACGCTTATGATGGAAGTCAAAGAACGGCGAAAAGGATTTCTGAGATTTACGGATGTGGTAAAGTTATGCTTTCGTGTTTACTGGAGAGGATCGTTTCAAGAAATGATAATCCCATGATCACAAAAGCAAAACATTAGGACTGATAACAAAAAGCGGCGATCGAAGACTCTCAATTGGACATTTCTAAAAGAAAGGAAGAGGTCTGTGATAAAGAAAATAAATGCATCCGGCAACAATAAGAGCTAGAAAGGCTATTAAGAATATCGAGAAGAAAGACATTCCAGCTTAATTTAGAAAGTTTAGTGGCTTATATAGAGTCTGATTGTTAAAAGAAATTGACTTTGAGTCAGGAATTGGAACTCTTCAGAAATCTTTTTATTGGTTAAAGCCAGAATACTACCAAAGGTATTGGATGACCTATCCAGTGAGGAATAATGGTGGCAGTGAGAATGGTTACGTTAGGTTGCTGGTTACAGTCCGATAAAAGCGTACATGCGCGCTGACAATAAACAATTTAATGATGATGCTTACGAGGGCGATGGTTAAGAACAATAATCGAGGAATAGAGCGAGATAATACGTGAACATAGAAATGGATAAATGAATGGAGAAGTTTTCTTGAAAGAGAAAAAAAAACAAAATACTAATACTAATAACAAAATAAAAATTAAAAATAATGAAGAATGTAATTACAAGGTTGATGATTATTTTGATGATGATGATAATAGTCTGTATATGTGAATATTTTACATTGTACTATCAATGTAAAATGTAGTGTAGTGTAGTGTAGTAGTTTAGTGAAGTGTAGTGTAGTGTAGAGTAGTGTAGTTTAGTGTAGTGTAGTGTAGAGTGTAGTGTAGTGTAGTTTAGTGTAGTGTAGTAGTGTAGTGTAGTGTAGAGTGTAGTGTAGTGTAGAGTGTAGTGTAGTGTAGTGTAGTGTAGTGTAGTGTAGTGTAGTGTAGTAGTGTATAGTGTAGTGTAGTGTAGTGTAGTGTAGTGCAGTGTAGTAGTGTAGTGTAGTTTAATGTAGTGTAGTAGTGTAGTGTAGTAGTGTAGAGTGTAGTGTAGTGTAGTGTAGTGTAGTGTAGTGTAGTGTAGTGTAGTGTAGTGTGGTGTAGTGTATAAAATGTTATGGAATGTTACCTGGACAAACCCTTACAGGGCAAACTTTCTTTTCAACTGCCGGGCCAAGACAAGGGCTACCACCAAAAGCTGGCTTGGGATTATTGCACTTTCGACGCCGGTGAGATCTGTAGAAAGTATCTCCACATTTATTAGGACATGCGCTCCATTGTTCCCACTCGCTATACCCGCCATTTACTGAGAACCAGATAATCGATTTCAGAGATACATTTTTTACACATTTTTATTTGTTTTTTGATCAAGGTCTTTAAAGAGAAGCATACCAACGAGACAAACTGATTAATTTATCCGTTGAGAAGCACAGCAATCGCGATCGAAAATAATTTACATTCCCCGAGCAATTATATTGCATTCTCGTTAGTTTGTTAAAAACAAAAAGTCAAGGTATACTTTCAATTTTCAAACCTGATCAAAAAACAATATGCATCAATTGCAAGGAAACTGTGTTAACGAATTCAACTGGGAAGTTAAGACTAAGCGTGTAACCATGAAAACAGGTTTTTCTACAGTGAAACTTAAGCCGGGCATTAGTATCTTTTTTGAAATCAACCAAAAAAACAAATTAACACACAACTTTCTGCTTTTATATATTTTTAATTTGAATACCAGAAAATTTTAAAATCTAGCTAGCAATTATTATGTTTATGACAAACACATAATACTAAGAGTACTTAACTACCCTTATTCACTTTAACCACCAACACAAGCAGACAAGGCTCTTTCCAGTTTTCCATTCGTTATTAACGTGGCAAAGGCTTTTCAAAGGTCTATAAAATGGCCATAAAGTGGCAATAAAACGACTGAAAATGAAACGTTATTTCATTTCTATGAAAACTTTCGAATTTCAAATAAACAGATTGTCTAAAACAAAGTTAGTAGAGTGGACTGGTTATGAAACTTAAAAAACTACAAAGAAGATTACAATGCTGCTTTGTTTCATGT
>JAOEHV020059844.1:0-5000 GCA_025447995.2 Isaurus tuberculatus
ATTTCGCGACATTTTCATCTAGTAGAACATTTTCTACTTGTCCTGATTTGAGACCTTTTTCTAAGGCAGTCAAGTTTGGAAAACCTGTTACTAAGATTCAACCAAGAAAAAAATATTAATTATCACTTGTGACAATCACCATGATGAAACTATAATTATCATGGTGGCACTGACAATGAAACAGATAATTTTGATGATAGAGAAAATTGGGGTTTTATTTTATATAATGATAATCATGATCATGATGATATTTGTGAGGATAATAAGGGTGATAGTGGTGGTCGATGTAATGGTGAAGTTGATGGCGTTGATAAGGATAATAATGATGATGATGACAGTGGTGATGATAATGACAACGTTGAAAAACCTATAAAAACAGCACAAACTGTGCTTATTTTCTTTCTAGCTTACTTATCCAAAAAAACTTTAGATCTTGCTCCGATCCAAGCAGGAATCAGACCCATGTCTTCCTGTATTCTAGTCAGACATGCTAACCACTACACTATTGGGGATCATTTGCACAAAACCTCGTTTGAAGGTTTTAGAGACAGAAACATGCTCAAATGAAGGAACCATGGGGCCCAAGGGATCCTTACACTAATGGCCACTTCATTGGACCCTGACAGTGTAGTTCGAATCCCGCTCAGGACAAGATACAATTTTTTTTCGACGCAGCTTGTGTTTAGTCAATTATTGTTTAAAGTAATGTTTCCTTGCCTCAATAATTCCCTATATTTTATTTGATAATTTTGGTGATGATGATGATGATGATGATGATGATGGTGATAACCTGCGATGGATTTCAGTCCCGCTCAGGGGAATCCAAGAACTCTCGTCCTTTTAACAAACAAAAACACGGCAAGATCTTTTGTCTCACTCTATCCCATCCCCCGATTCTCGTCTTATCACTCTCCATACTCTTACGATGTTACATGGACTAGATTGAAGGCGGGTTGCAGTAATTAAGAAAGTTACCTGAGCTTCCAGACTTCATCAAATCCCATACTGAACTTGCTTCGGGGTAGAACTGTAGCACACCAACTGTTTTCCCCGGTTTGACCTCGATTATTAATTGCACCATCTCCGTAGAAAGTGATGACGTCAAAACGCAAACAAATAAGGTGTTGATTACAATACCGGTGAAAAACCACACTATGGCAAACAATTTGCTTCCAACTGACTTGGGATAACGGTCACCATACCTGTAAGAGGAAATTTTTGTATACATTTATGAACGTTCCATAAAGATAAAGACACCATAAAAATGAAAAAAGAGATTAGGACTTAGGATTAAGACTTTGTCGACAGAGATATATTTGAACAAACATTCCTAACATGCCATTTAAATTTGAATAGTCTCACTTCCTAAACAGGTGCTGTTCAGTGAGCAGAGCACTAGAAAGAGAAAGAGAGGCAGGCCACATAAAAGGTGGAAAGATTGTATCAAGGAGGACCTTAAGCTGTTCAACATGGGATTCGAACGGTAGAAATCCTCTCAGGACAGAAATGTTTGGAGGGCCCTCCTCTACAATGGAAAATAAGCCGCTGCGACAACCTTGGCTAAGGCAGCTCGGACCAGACGCAAACGAAGGCATGCCAGACAGAGTCGGCATCATCAATCTTGATGACCATACCATATCATACCATACAACACTGGATCAAGGTCATGTATTTTTTAAATAGAGGATCCTACTTCTACTGCTACTTTTTACTACTGCATTAGAAATAAGACAATTCCAAAAATTATCTTTTAAGAAACTTGATAATAAAGCTTAACTATAAAAACATATCAGTTTCGTTGTCTTTTAGACTATTACTCCACAACAAAGCCGCCATGATTGAGAATGTGATACGTCACAAGATTTTTGGAAATTTCGTTGAGCATCTTCTACAGTACTATCAAGAACTAACACGTTCATTTTCGTTGAACTTTGACATAGACAACATGTTAAATTGTCTCGACATTTGATCCTAACACATCCAAACGGTTCAATATTTTTAGGGAGCATTGTAGGCATACACACTGCCCACATTTCTTGATCCTTTTGTAATGATGGCCTTTACAACGAAATGTTATTGATAATGATAAAAGGATGTAGTAAAAACACACAAAATTATTTGAATTTATTGTTCTCTAACAACAATCATTTTAAAAAATTGATTACCCTACAGTTGTCATGGTGACAAACGCCAACCAAACGCCTTCCCCAATACCTTTTGCAAAGGTATCTTTTGACTCGTTGTAAAAGGTGCAATAATCCTGCAAAACGAAGTCAGAGTCTCCTAGATTGTTTCTTTGTCATCATAAAAACCTACGCGTAAGATTAGGGGAATCGTAAGGCCTTTCAAGAGCGTTCTTTTAGCTGAAATGTCCAGTTCCTAACATTGATTCTATTCTTTTAGTTTTAGCAAGAGTTCTTACATTTAGCAGGAAATCTTTGTAGCTGTTACTGCCACAGTAAAGACTACTAACTATTAGAATTATTGTTTACCAGGGTATTAAAGCTCCGGTTTGCTGTTTAACATTTTTTAAACAATGACGCTACATACGGATGACGTCATTTTATTTTCCATGAAACTCAGTCGACAGACAAAAACAAAATGGTGGCAGAATCGAATAATTTTTTTTATTTGTATGGTTTATGGATATCATGAAGTCTTTGAACGAAGAAAGTTTAGAAATTAATCGTTTTCTAAAAAAGCGACGGAAGAACCGTTCGTAAGGTAGTTTGGAAAATGATCTTAGTTCCCGATGATTACAAAACTAGGTTCCCGAATGGTGAATAAAAGGTTTTTGGGCAAGATATTTTTCAGGCGGTTCGACCGTTTTCTGTTTGAAGTTACCCCTTCTCAAAATACTTACAGGGAAAACAATTTACAGTTTAAATCATCTTATCTCAGCTTCATATTAGTTTTCTTCAGCCGTTTAGTTCTATATTCTAATAGATTAGCTTGAAAGAAACCACTTTAAATTTTGTTTCCTCTTTCCATGCTAATGATACTTAGGAAAAATTTGAGCCTATGACGCGCCATGTTTTTAATGATCAGAGCTTCTAGCCCTAACGGAGCAAAAAATTCAAGGACTTTCATTGACCATTTTAAACCATTTTTGAAGATTTTTTAAGATTTTCTATGAAAGATTACGAGGAAATACAAAATGTTCTATTGTCAGAACTAAAACTTGGAGTATTTGACAGAATCTGTGCCAATCACAGCGCGGAACTCAAAGCCTTTTAGCGTATTAAGTAACCAAACTAGCTAGGCCTAACCATTTTCAAACACCGACGGCGTATCATTTTTCAAATGAAAAAGTAAAAAAATAAGTGAATTTAAGACTTTCAAAGACAATTATTCTGTTTTAAAGACTCTTTAAAGACCTCGAACATTTTTGGAAACTCGAATAGAGGCTTTAAAGACCTTTTAGAAAATTTAAAGAATTTCAGAAACCACTGTTAACCCTGTTAACTGATAAAATGACAAAGAGGAGTCAGGTTGGCTTAGTGGCTATTACTCACGCCTCCGACCACTACGAACCCGAGTTTGAATCCTATGGTTCGCACGTGGGCTGAGATTTGTCGATCTCAAAATTTTTTCAAGGAGCTCCGGTTTTTCTCCCTCCTTAGAATCGACATTCGGGCCAAAATCTGTGCCGTCGACCGCTCAAACATTAGCCTCTGGCTAGGGAGATTGGGCAACTACTCCCTGCGTGTAAAGACATTAAATAAAGTATTTATTTATTATCATTTACAAAGGATAACACTTACCAATAATGCAAGCAAAATGCCAGCAAAAAACATAAAGACAACGTAAAACACAAAATATGGCCAGGAATCGAACAAGGAGTGGGCTATCACTTGTGTGTAAAAAGCTGGACTCTTCTTTACAGTTATCAACAAGAACCCTGGAACCTCAATAAGCGGAACGTATTGCATCCCCTTGTAGGTACTTTGTCCAAGATAGCGAGCCACGGGAAAAATCAACTCAGAGGTTTCATTAATAGCTGCATGAAATAAAGAGTGGGTCCTCTTAAAGGCAAAAGTTCCGGTACTAATATATTTGTAATTAACGTTTGTATAGCCATGTTTTGGGCAAAACCTACAAACAGTTTCTACCATGTTGGAAAGTATTGATGGAATGATACCTGACAGTGCTGATCGATTGTTGTTATCTGTGTACGGAGGATGTAACCACCAGCTGGTGTAAAGTTGTTCTGGGCAACGGCAAGTTTCTGATAAAAAGGAAATAAAAATTGTCAAGATTATATAGTCGATTAGATTTAGTCATAGATTAGTGAACGTAGTGAAGTGCGTTGGACGTGTTTCAGTTTTGTAAACCTCTACAATACTACTTTCCTAAAACGGTGTTTGTCTTTGACGTCTCAAAATGTCAACAATCGAGTATAACAGTTTATGCGGATTATGGTTATAAAAGTTTAGTCACTCATTTCAAATAAATATTGAATTGTATTTGATTCGACCTTTCATACATTTTTTATATGATGCATGGGGTCGAGGCATTTTTACATAGCCAGAGGAAATCGTTCAATATAGAGTGGCATCAAGTTTGAGCCAGCGAGCAGCGGCAAGGTCAGTATGCGTTCTGCTTCGTCGAACGCAAACATCTAAGATTAGCATGTACCCAACCAGCGAATAGTGTTTTTCACGTGCTCTGATTGGTTCCATTAAAAGTGAATATCCAGGATATTGACTAATTAGCGATCGGGAAAAACAAGATGGAGTCGCGGAAATAAATTATATGCTAATACAATTATACACCTCAGTGTCGGTGAAAACCAAGTATATTCACCTCCACTTTGGTGAATAATTACTCATTATCTACCTCTAGCTAAAATGTTTTGGCGTTTAACAATCCTGAAGGCCCATGTAATCGGTGTTTATCTCTCGTTTTAGTAGTGTTAAGCGAAAGAGAGTCTCTCTCTTCCCAGATTGGGGCACTAATCCATCTCAGGTTGCCTTCAAGCAGCAGAAGCTGATACTCAT
>JAOEHV020059844.1:7500-16777 GCA_025447995.2 Isaurus tuberculatus
TCCGGTACCCCTCCCCCCTCCACCCCACCCATTTCCCCCCTTCCTTTACTAAAGGCTAATTTAGGTAAGATTCTTGACAACTGATCAAGTTTTATTGTCATAAACCTTTATAACTTTATGTTTAATCTTTACCTGCTGGTAACCAATTTTCAAGTGAAACAGATGACGTGGTTGCTATGGTTTTTGATGGTATAATATCTATAAGGAAGGAAACCAAATGTTATCGATACCATTTAGACATAAACTAGAGGTCCCGTGAATGTTATCAGAACTACTACCTTACTAACCAAGGAATATTCTACTATTTTATTGTTTTAAACATATAATTAAAAAATTCATGACAGCAAAGGTAAGTACAGAAAATATCTATCTTTTCAATACAATCTTTGACTCTCCGCGGTATGGATTAACCTAAAAAAAAATTGCACCAGTGTTGAAATAAAGAATGATTTATTGTTTTTGAATAACAACAAGCCAAAAATTGTCTTTTTTAACAAAACTAAATGTTATTGTGGTAATAGAATACAGAATAAAATCGTAACAAACAATCTTCAAGGTTATTAAGGAATGCATCTAGTTTTTCTAAACGACGGTAATATCCCACTGGAAGGCGGTCCACTTGTTAGTGGACGGCAGAAGAAGTTCCTGATTGAATGGAGGGGAAGATGGGTGGGTGGGGGGGGGGAGATGGGCGGAAATGGCTTTCTAAGATCAAGCACGTCAGAAATAATTGAAAAAAAAGCGTATATGTCAAACAAAAACTGAAAAACCTGAGTACAGTTAAGAAGGGAATAAAACAGCCTCGCGCGTGATTCTAGAAAAAAATAGATAATGCTATGACGCGTAGGAGAATACGAGAAAAGTGTTGAGAGAAAACGAGGGGAAGCCGAGTTTTCTGTCTGCTTTTCGAGTGTCTACTACGTCATAGCGTTTTCTATTTTTGTCTAAAAACACAAGCAAGTCTGTTTTATTCCTTTTAGAAAATAACTTCTCCAGTCCACACAAAAAATAATCTATTCTTGCGTTATCTGATGTCATACCATGATTTCTATTCAGTTATATAAAACGGAACTATAACCAATCAGAACGCGCGTTATTTCGGGTTTATTTTCTAATAGTTCTTAAAATATAGAATAAAAATATAGCCTGTCCAAATGCAAGGCGACCTTAGAGCCGGGGAAATGGACCTTGGACCGGCTAATAAATACATCCCTGTCATGTACACAATTCAAGCATTTGCCTGAAAAACTTTAGGCTTCAACGAGATTCTAACCCGTGATCTCTGCGATACAGGTTGCAGCGCTCTTAGCAACTGGGATTTGAAACCAACTTTTTTAACAGTTCCAATAAAATCCAAAGATTTAAAAAGCTAGAATATTGAAAATCTTTTTTTCCTAATTAAAGGAGCAGTGTGGCTCACCAGTTACAGTCGGGGATTTGAATGCGGGTGACTCGGGTTCAAATCCCCGACTATGACTACTCAATGGATTATATTTGTCCTCGGATATCCCAGGACAACGTCACAATGCTTTGTAAATAGCAAACTGGTTTGCCTCCTACCAGTTGGGATTCTAAATTGGGGGAAGGGAGATTTTTACTATGGCAACTGAAAAGCCCCTTTAATTTCGGGGAGTTTTGCCAATAAGTATTTACATTATATTTATAAATTATATTTTCTTGTCGTAAGAGATTCTGAATATAATTATAGCCAGGTCTAATCCACATTTTCAGCAAACAAAATGAATACGATTCTACAGCTAATAAAAGTGGCAACTTTGACCGTAACTCAACACTATATATTTACTTAACTTTCTTACCTGGTTAAAGAGGCGTTTAAAAATATAAATATAATATACATATATAAAATATATTATGCGTTATTGAACAAGCGTGAGGTCAAGATGGCTGGATATTGATATTGATTGACGATTTGATTACCACTGATACATATTTATTTACCTGTGTATTCAAAAGTGTGTTCATGAAGTGTTAATTGAGTGGGGAATAATTGCTGCGACGCAGGAGCATGCGCGATACGCTTATATGCTGTGCAAATTTTGGTGTCTTTCGCTCGAGCCTCGATTTCAAAAGACAAGGCCGCGAGAGACTGGAATGCAGTTTCACCTAACCTCGTGGTCAGCTAGGGATTGCGGATAATTGTGGATTATTGCGGATTTCTATCTAAAATTAATGTTTATTCATTTCTAACTGTCGCAGCACTTTACTTTCTTTCAGAAACTTCTAGTTTAAAATACTTTGAGCAAGGAAATTAACAAAAATCGCTGATATTTTATTGGGGAGACCTTTTTTTCTGATATAGTTATTAGAAGGTGCGTTTGTTCAAATAGGCTCTTATAAGAAAATATCTTTCGGGGAACAATTATTCAAAACAAAAAAATCGGTCATGTTATTGCACCTACCGTTATTTTTTTTAAAGGTCGGTATAACATTCACGGTTGGTTTTTAATACATTTAAGTTGATATTACCATTACGGGAGATACATGGCAGTGTCGAAGATCTAGCGATTGAAACTTAAACTTACACTACTTACGGCGATAATTAACCTTTTTAAACCAAGAAAGTATTAGGTCACGTAATTATTTACTCCCTGGCGCACTTAAATAGTGTTTTTGAAAAATTATGTAATGATTAAAAAAAAACTTTTAAACAACAAATGTACGTTTTTGGAAGAAAATTGAAAATATCGTTCCCTTTATATGTTTCTTACCTTTTGTAGAAACTGTTTGAGTAACAAGGAGATTTGGGCTTGGTGACACTAGGCCGTCATCTGATGTACTTATTCCTGGAGCTATTGATGAAGAAAGCGACGGCTCCACTGTTATGCTAGAGACAAACGTTGGTGCTGATTGAGTTTGCGCGGGGAAAACTCTTGAGGATGAAAGCTGTTCAAACGTGGTGGAGACACTAGGTTGCAATACAACGGTACTCGAAAATGGAGCTGAAAACAGTTGAGATAAAGTTACCTAGAACCAGTTCCGTAAATATCATGCATCTATTTTACTTCATTTTCAATAAATGAAAGTCTTGAAAAGCTCTAAAATAAAATGTCCTGAAGAGCATATCAATTATGAAGTAATAAATAGCATAGTCTTATATGTTGGATAGGACAACTAATGTTTGTCCTTTTGAGCTCATTTGGTTTATGCATAAAGCCCAAAAATGCCCATATTTTGTAAAAAAATATTTGAAATTTGTAAGGAAATGTCTATTATTGCATACCATTTCCTTTAGTTTATATTCGACTGTTCGTGTTTAATCTTTAACATACAGGCCGATGGCGACATACATCAGCTAACAAGTACACGTGGTTCGCCTTCTAGGATGAATAACAAGTTGGAAATTTCGCGACCAGGATCAGTTACTAAGTCAGACGACATGGTTTAAAAATTATTTTAGGTATTTTCTCACCACGGACACACGGGCACAGTCGAAAGGTACCTTCTCTGTTAGGTACCGCTTCACAATTTACTTCTGTTGGAATGGATTCCCATCCTATACACCGGTTTTTCCAAGTGGAATTTTTTCCACCGTATACAGGTTCGTCAAAACTTTCCCACTTATTGGTTGTTCCATCAGTCGTACAAGCCACTCCCAACGTTTTGAAAATCTTCAAAACGTTGACATTTGTAAACCCATGGTTCCTTGCGGTACACGACAAACCAAGTGATCGGCAAACTTGATGGCAGTTCCATTCCTGACCTGGGGCTATACTGTAGTGAACGCCTAGAAAAGTTTACATCTTCAAATTAATGCCTGAAAACCAATTATTTGTTTTTCTCGACAAGAAGGCATGAATAACGTAGGGATATTAGGTCAAGTCAACAGCAAAGCTAAATGAAAATTTAAACCTAGGGCGACGCATTCCACTTATTATTATTATTGCAATGTCAATCTTTAGTGTCTTTATAAATAGAGCTCGAGCTTAATTCCACAGCACTAAACACTGAAAAGACATAAGTCTGCCAAAACATGTCTTATAAGCTTAAAAAATGTAATCTATGCTTCGTTCGAAATAAACTTAATAATGACGCTTTTTATTTTTATATTAACAAATCTGACTTCTGTTATAGTGACCATGATAACAGGTGTAATAATGGCGACAGTGATAATAATAGTGGTATAGCTGATAGTGATAGTAAAGAAACAGAAACAGTGATAGTCACATTGACAGTGGTATTGAAAGTCACAGTGATATAGGTACAGGTACAGATAAGCTTTATTGGCATTTTGAATTACATTGTATACATTGCCAAAACTATCAAAACTTAAGAAAATCGATTACTTAAACTGTTACAAGTCGAACGAAAACCTCTAGAAATGTGAGATAAACTTAAGTTTAGAAAATAAGTGTAAATTGAGTGGTAGCTATGTTTTACGTAATAAGGTGCAGTTTGTCATATACTTTGCAGTGCAATGAATTGAAGTTTTATTATCTGTTGTAAAAATTGCTTGACATAAAGTTGTGTCATTATCAAAAGATTAAATAATTGAGATTGTTTAGCAATGAATGATATACGAAGTATTTTATATTTTGAGCAATGAAATAGAATAAAAATGAATAAAATGAATTTCATCGTCAGTTTCATTTGAATTTCAAAGATTGAAAATTCTTTCTCCTCTCGGGATTTTAGGCTTGGAATTTCTTCTTTTTTAGTCCATGAGATTTGGCAACTTTGAGGCTCCAGCGGAGGGAGTAAAACAGATCATGCTTTTTTTGCCTTTTAGTTAGTGCTGATGACGATAACGTATGATAGGCTTCAGAGGGTAGTAGCTTTCATGATTTTTGCGGTGCATTATTTAACAATCAGTACGTTGTACCTCTTGAAAATGATGCCAAACAATGAACCAATAATATAATAGATAACAACAAACTTTGATAATAGATTATTACAGTAAACTAATGCCTTTCTAATGTCCTAATATTCATGCTTCAAAAGCTAATGAGTATTTGATTCAGTATACTCATTAGTAACTATCTGTTGTCATGACAACGCTGACCCTTTAGGCAGTTTCAAGGTATTCCAGTTTTTGCAATAAAATTACATTATCCTCGATAGAATTTTTGAAATAATCATTCTATTGACAATTATGAGCTTGAATAAAAAAACAGAAATGTTTTATTTATCTTTTCTAAGGCTATATTAATTGTTTCTCTCAAATTATTCAAAATTAGACAAATACAGCCATAGGCCTTCTAAACGTTCAACGATATTTGGCAGGATTCACTCAATGTCGTCAAAGTCGCTATCACTTTCTCCTTCAGAATCGCTTCCTTCAATTGTTGCCAAAAACGTATTCTGACACTCTCCACACGAGCATAGATCTGTACAGTGCATTTTATTGTCGATACAGCTACATTTTGTTAGCTGGCAGGTACGAGACAGAACTTCGTTTGGAGCTGGTTGGCAGGTCATCCATCGAATTTTAATGGCCTGATTTTCAAAGTACCAGCCGTGTTTGTGGATCTCAGGGTACGCTGGGTTCCTCTCAAAGGCAAGCCTCCATATTCTTGCTTGGTAGTTGCAACGAAGTATATGCTGTTTGAAAGCATTTTGACAAGGTTGTAGCTGCTCAGAATTAATTTTACCATTTTTACTGCAATACATTTTATAGCGTAACTCATTGACAGTAGACTGCTTCTGGCCATACAGCCGGCAAACAAACTTCTCCAATTCGTTAAATAGATTGTTATCAACGTTCCAAGATGATCCTAGCCTTGAAAATGCAGCTACAAATTCTTTTTCCTCTTGTAGTAGCATCAGAGCACTCAGTTCAGTTGCCTTTACCAGCAAACGCACTCACTGTATCACACCCTATGAAGTAATAAACACCTAGAAGAGATCTTTTATATTCTTCATTGTTGACTCCCAATTTGTTTGCATGAATTCTTGCTTGACTTGAAACATCATCGATGTTAATTATTCTTGATTTTATTTTTTTCCAGTGTCTGTCTTGAAATAAAGATGACCATGTAGTTTTGCTGAAAATGCAACTGCCATTACGAAGACATTAATCTTTGCATGCTTCACGTGAAGGAAGGGTCTTGTATCTGCTTCCTTTTGATTGCAATGCATTTCTTCCTCCTCACGACATCCAGTTTTAGTGATTTTGAAGCAACTTGCTCCCTCTGTGACATACAGCTCCTTGTTGCTAATTCAGTTAATGAAAACGGGCTCTGAGTTTGGCGATCAAAAACCTCATTATAGGCGTCTTGTTCTCACTTGAAGACAGGAAGTTCTTCCATTGCTTTACTTTTGAATTTTCGAGCAGGGTACCAAACTGCAATGAAGATGTTCCACGACGCTCTCTTTCAGTATTCTTGATGGAATTCACAATGTATACATCGAAGTAAATATGAAGTAATTAGGACGTCATCATGACGCCATAAGCTATTTCTAAAAATAGAAAAGAGTATTTTGAGTTGTACATCTCTGTTCTATAAATATGTTGCAGGCTCCATGTCAACGAGTAACAATTAGAACAGGTCAATGAGTTACAATCAAGGTTCTTTTGTGCCCCTATCTTCAGTTATGGCGGGACCATAAGATTAAATACGATTTTTAGCATGATAGCTACCATTTTTATCAAGCTATCATACCTCATTTAATCAGCAATACATTTTCTACAAGGAAATGGTTGTTAGAATTACTCCCTTTGCCGGAGTCTTCAACTCTAAAATTTGCTTCTGATCTCATGGACTATTTATGATAAGTAGATCGAGATTACTGGTACAAAATTTTGCAAAGCTTTGTCTTTCTTGTACATTTTTTAGTGTTATATATAGTTACTTGTATGGAATCCTTGTCTAAATATGCAACAAAGAAATTAAGTTTTTCGGAAAAATTTACTTCGTTTTACTAATAAATCATGTAATTGTTTTCTAAATTCTCCAGTTATGTGAGCTATAGTACTTTGTTTTCATTAAACCCATTGTTTCTGAATCGTAATATTGACAGTAACAGTGACAGTATCAGTGATAGTAACATTGACAGTGATAGTGATTGTGACAGTAACAGTGATAGTGACGTTGACAGTGAGTGTGATTGTGACAGTAACAGTGATAGTGACGTTGGCAGTGATAGTGATTGTGACAGTAACGGTGATAGTGACGTTAACAGTGATAGTGATTGTGACAGTAACAGTGACAGTGACGTTGACAGTGATAGTGATTGTGACAGTAACAGTGATATGACGTTGACAGTGATAGTGACAGTGACGGTAACAGTGATAGTGAGATTGAAAGTAACAGTAACAGTATCAGTGATAGTGACGGTAACAGTGATAGTGACGTTGAAAGTAACAGTGACAGTATCAGTGATAGTGACAGTAACAGTGATAGTGACACTGACAGTGATAGTGACTGTAACAGTGATAGTGACATGGACAATGACATTGAAAGTATCAGTGATAGTGACATTGACAGTAACAGTGACAGAATCAGTGATAGTGACGGTAACAGTGATAGTGACACTGACAGTGATAGTGACTGTAACAGTGATACTGACATTGAAAGTAACAGTAACAGTATCAGTGATAGTGACGGTAACAGTGATAGTGACGTTGACAGTGATAGTGACAGTGACGGTAACAGTGATAGTGACATGGACAATGACAGTGACTGTAACAGTGATAGTGACATTGAAAGTAACAGTGACAGAATCAGTGATAGTGACGGTAACAGTGATAGTGACACTGACAGTGATAGTGACGGTAACAGTGATAGTGACATTGACTATGATAGTGACGGTAACAGTGATAGTGACATTGGAAGTAACAGTGACAGCATCAGTGATAGTGATGGTAACAGTGATAGTAACATTGACAATGATAGTGACAGTAACAGTGATAGTGATGGTAGCAGTGATAGTGACATTGACAATGATAGTGACAGTAACAGTGACAGTGACATTGAAAGTAACAGTGATAGTATCAGTGCTAGTGACAGTAACAGTAACAGTGACAGTATCGGTATCAGTGACATTGACAGTAACAGTGAAAGTGGTTTTGACAGTGGCATTTGAGAGTTATAATGAAAGTCAAAGTAACAGTTGCTGCATAAGCTTTCACCAAAGACCTAATTAGTGCGAAGTGTTCCTTAAAACGTCTTTTAGAAATGCTTCTTAATAGGATAAAAAGTAGACGATTTGCAAATTACTTACTAAAAATACACGGACACAGCCTTTGAACTGCTTCACTAGACGACTCTTGTTCACAATTGATACTACTTGGAATGTTTTGCCATCCAACACATCTTCCCGCAGTATTCCATGTTGAATAGTTAGATATAAAAGCAGGATCTTGTTTATATTTATATATATCGGTGTCATAACCATATTTACAGGATACTCCAAGACTTCGGAATATTGGAATCGCATTTTTATTTGTGATTCCGTGATTCTTCGATGTGCATATCTCGTCATGTTCTTGGCAGACTTCATCACAACTCATAGTTATTCCTGTTTTTTGTAAATGGTGCCGTAAATATGAACCTTAAACAAAAAAAGAATTTAAAGTTATTACATTCTTGAGAAAAATGTGATTACCAAAAAAGAAGCTAGTTTCAATTCATTAGGTATTTAACAAGAAAGAAAGCGAGTTTATTTATTCATGCGCAAGCGCAATGAATAAGTATGGTGATAACCAGTATCTGCGTTGCCGCGTAGGCGGAAGTAGCTGTCAGTTGCTAAGCTACAGCGTCGATTCATATGGACCAGATTCCTTTTTCTTCCGGTTCCGAACTCATGATATAACACAATAAATTTCGGTAGCAACTGACCCAAAACAGTCCAAAGAGCATTGAGGGATTTCACAAACGAGGTATACGCTACACCAATTTTTTCAAACTTTTGTTGTGTATAAAATTCAAGAATGAGTGGCTCACAGGAGCCTTTGATTTTCTATAATTTAAAAACAATTTTAGATTTCTGGCGCAATTATGGCGTCTTTTATCGCGATCGATTTGCTCTTTTTTCTGGAACATGGATGGCCAAATTGCTGTAGAAACACATTTTAAAAATTCTAATGAATTTTGTTTGACAATAAAAAAAATGGCGTTTGTCGTTCAGCCTCCATTTAAAAAGGAAATAATTCACTGTTTAGAGCTGGCGAGTACCACTCGGGTAACCCCGATCAGAAACTTTTACCAATTATTAAACTAAGTTGACTGAAACACGTTAGAGATACACAGGACAAAACAGGGGTGTTTGACTAAAAAGCGCGTAACTCGCAAAATATTCGGCCAATCTTAACAAAGTA
>JAOEHV020059955.1:0-49066 GCA_025447995.2 Isaurus tuberculatus
TTTTAGTGTTGGAAATTCTGAGCAGTGATCATGAGCAAAGAAAACCTTTCATTGTAAAGAAATTACTGTTTAATTTTTTCCTTAACCCGGGGTTAAAGTTAACAAGCTTTTGAACAACCCAGCTATTCATCTCTTAGAAGCGTACGTTTGTTTTAGGGCTGCTCAAAGACGCGCGCTATAGATGTTTTCTAATTTTGATCCTTTAAATAGTAAATCAAAATAAGATTTGTCTCAGCCAGTCTCCATGGGTACGTAATAACAACATTTCGAGCGATTAAATTAAAACTTCAGATATGATTTACAAAGAAAACCATGAAGCTCAATGAAGCGTTAAAAATGAAGAAAAAAAACCACGGAGCAATTTATGTTGAGATACTTAAGGATAAAATTAATTTTCTTTTAGAAAGTGTTAATTAGTTGATTGGACGAGGAGTTTAGGAAGTGATCACTTCGTTAGTGGAACTTCGTATATCATAATAATGACTCCTTGACGTCACAGCCTTCATCACGTGACCAGGCAACCAAGTAAATATTCACATTTCAAGTCTTAGCAACAAACTTCATTAAAGGCATGTGATAAAGCGACTGTAAATGCTGATTTAATACTGTTACCCGTAGCTTCCTTAATCAAAACAGAGATTTTAACATCCTAATAATGTCTTCTTTAAGTAGTGGAAGGCCCATTTCCGATAAGGTGAGCGAGAAATTTAGATTTTAGGCTTTTGATGACCAGTAAATTTGTACTTAAACTCGACACAATGACGTCTATTTCAGCTGGTCGACTTGCATGTATTTATTGTTCCTGTGGAGCTCTTTTTAGAGAAGTACAGAACGGCTTTCAATAACATAGCATTGGAGTCGGTTTCAGCCGGGTTCGTGAGGTAAATATGATGATCAAATTTATGATCAAATTACTCGCTTTCGTTTTGATTCTTGAAATTGACATTTTCACATTTCAAGAAGTTTGCAGTTTCTGATCATAAAGACATTTTAACTACAGGGTCCCGCAAAATGACAGTATTGATAGACTTCGTGATCACATAGAAGAACAGCTGGGATTCGACATTGTTCCCGAAGATTTTGTTTATCTGAGAAGTGTTGGAAGATGTATGGCAGTGGTAAGTTTTTATCGTTTGACTCTTGCACAAAACCTGTCACTTAAAAATCTGCTTCCCAATTTATCTTGATCCCACTTTGTGTTAGTTGATTTAAAACTGTTTCCTGTTCGTAAACTGTAAATAAAGGCTATGATCAAGCTAATAACTTATTGCGTAAAAACTATCAAAGGGCTTAAAAGACTCAAAGAATAATTGCGCAAGCTTAATGTTCAAACAAAACTATAAAGACATTGATCATTTTCTCTTCTGCTATTATTCGATCCTAAACTTGATTATAAAGTTTGTGTGAAAAGCAAAACATCGACAGTTCAAAAGTCCCTAAATTAATTCTGTTCTTAACAAGGAGAATAAGCTAGATTTCTGTAGAATAATCGTTTTTGAGAATGGTAGGAAATTAAAGAAATATAGATCGTTTATAAATATAGAAGAATTCAAGGCAAAGTCGAATAAAGTTTTTAGACTATTAGCAATTAAACCCCAGAAAATGCTTATAGAATTTGCATAATATGGCATGATATGCTACAAATTCAATTTTTCTCTTATTTTTGAAATTAAATGCTTAACCTTTTTTTTCGAAGGTTTTAATTTTTACAGTCTTGCTGTTATTTATTTAGAGATTAATATTGACAATTAAAAATTATGCAGAAAACAGATTTTGTTCATTAATCAGCGGTCTTAATGTTGAAGTTGCGTAAAGTAAGCCTTCCATATATAGGACATTCAAGTTCTGCATTGCATGTTCTTGTCTTTACACAGTTGACGATACACTTGTACTCAGACCTTTTACAGTGTGGCAATATGTCGGACGTCCTGCTGAGTAAACATGCAAACAGTGTTCTAGTCTGTCTTTAGACAGTCCCATTCTTAACTTATGATATCTGTCAGATTAGTTTCTTAAGTATTCACAAAATAAGAATTGCTAAAATGAAATGCCAGTGACCTTCTCAATTCTTGAATTTCTTTATTCTTTTTGTAAATAAATATAACATTTAAGGTAGCATAAAACACGTATGTGGCACACAGTTTACTTCTTTTGTTGCTAGGAAAAAACTGACTTTGAAGTTTTGAACTAAAAATGCTTTTAGTCCATATTTTATTTATTTTGTGTCATCTAAACCTGACCTTGCTAATTTACTCATGATATCTACTATTTTTCTGGTCATCTTGAGAAATAGCAATTTCTGTAAAGAGGTGCTAATTTGATGACAGATCACTTTCCAAGAAAATCATTAGTTTTGACAGTGTCATTTCCCACTTTCCATTAAAGTGTTCATTTTGCATATCTTGTATTTTGGTTAGAAAGTTTGCACTGACAGTGATTGACAAACACAGTGCTTGCTTGATTTTGTAACCCTTTATAACAGCCTTCATTCAATATAGCCACTCTGACTTATAAAGTAATCTAGAACACTCTTATTCCTTAGAGCATATACTAGATCACTTCTCAAGAGACATTATCAAATGCATTTTCAAGATCTACAAAGACATAAAACAACCTAACTGCATTTCATTTCAAGATAAATATATATACTAGAAAAGTTCATAACATTTTAAACATTCACCTTGAAAATGATGTAGCTTGTTGGTTTACTGTTAATAATATTGTTTTTTGCTACTACTGACAGTATGTTGATGAAGTTGACTTTATTTAAAGATTTATCTAGAAAAACTAACTCAATGACATATATATTTACCTGACATTTTGTTGTCTCTGACTTCATTATCAACTAAAGAGTGATTACAAATTCAGATTCAAGAGTTCTTATAGCATTGAATAGTAAGTCCCAGAGTATAGCGTCAATTATGTTTAACAGTTATCAATAATAAGGGATTGTTTACGTGATCCTCGATGACAATGATGCATTTTTTGTTAGGTTAAAGAAAACCAAGAGCAAGTTCTATTTGTTAAGGACTTCCTTCCACCAGTTGTAAGTTAGACTATTTATTAACAACTCCAGTTACATATTAATAATAACAATATAATATTTATAATTATTGTAAATCAATCATTTTTATTTTTCCTCTTGTCTTCATTGAGCTATCTCTGGTTTCATTCCATTGTTTACTCTTTTAAACTGGAGCACTCTGGAATTTTAACCGTAGCTTGAATGGCACAGCAGTTTTAAGATCTCTGCCTTCTAAACCCAAGGACCTGAGTTCCAACACCCCCTGGCAGCTTTCTATTGAAACAATTCCAAAGTCTAAATTTTAACTCTACCTTTTCTTCCTGTATTATCCTCTTTGTACTTGACATCCAATTTATTCTAGGTTGCCACTTTGACTTTTCCCCTTTTACCCTTAATTAAGAACCTCCCTAACGGAGTTATCAAACTCCTTTAATTTGAAGCACCTGTCCGTACTGCCTTAGCTGGCTCCATTTCCAGTTCCTGGTGCTCAGCACTTGACAAAATATCTGTAAGTTTAATTCCTCATAAGGTGGCGTGGGTAGTGCAGTTGGTATGATCTTTTCCTTCCAACCACAAGGTCCCAGGTTCGATTCCTCGGCTCTACTGAAAAATTGAACATTTGTGTGACCTTCTTTTCTGCCAAAGCTTACTCAGCTTTCCATCCTTACAAGGTCAGTAAACAAGTACCAGCTTTGGCTGGGAGCAAACCTGTGGTGGAATAGTGTCCTGTCCAGGGGGAGTCAATGAATCGACTACAGTAGGCTCGTAAAAGGATTTAGCACACAGTGTCCTGTTTATGTACCTTTGCAAACTCCCAAGCCTTACTAAATTGTTCACAGTCAGTTGATGAAATTTTATACCCCTTAAAACACTCAACCCTATGCTCAGTAATTCAAACATTTTCATTGCTTTTTTTTTGGTATATTAGGCTTTTGCTCCAGAAATATTTTTGCTACCTGCAACTCATGATTCTATTGGTCGCCCAGCTTCAGATGTTTCTAATGGGGTAGTGTGCACAGAAGGCCACACAACAGGTAAAGTTGTTAATATATATAAAATAGCTGAAGGCCCAACTTTAAAGAACCATGATAAATTCTGTAAAAGATGATTCATTCCACAATGAAGAAATAACTTGTCAGAATACGATTTAAATTGCAGTCAACTGAAAACTAGTTTGCTTACAACTGTTTCAGGTAAAAAACACGAGATTAGTAAGAGGAATTAAATTTCAGTACTGTCAGATACTTTTTGGAAAAAGTAAAAACTATCTTTTTGATAGTGATGTTTAACACAAGTTATTAATTGTGTGCTTCCTTGTCTTTTGGGCTGTGCAGAGGCATGCCCTTGCAAATGCTCACCTCTAAGGGAAAGGCTTGATATGCCCTTGAAAGCAGTCTGATTTTTGCCACCAACTCCAAACACAATTCAAACATTACATAATTGATTTGTTATTGGCACCAAAGAGATGCCCTGTTGACCTGTTTAAAGAAGATATTAATCATGTCAGGACTTGAATTATATGGCACATCTATTATACAGCCTCATGGCTAAAACATGAAAACTACATTAAGTTCAAACGTATCAGCATTACAAAAGCCTAACAGGCTATACTGAATTCTACCTGTTGAAATGGAATGTTAGTTTTGGGTTTTGCAACAGTTAGACAGTATAAAAATGCCATCTGCAGGAAAATGGAACATCTGGGAGCAAACAGTATTCAGACAGACTGTACTCAATATGTTGTGATCCTTGAGTATGATGAGTAATTTATACTCTGTAGTTAACTCTCTTGTAGTAAACTGTTAAAACAGGACTGGATAGAATGAATTAACTTTGAGATCTTTTTTAAACGACTTTTTTAACTCAATATTATAACAAGTGATATGTTTGTTGCAGCTGGTTTGAATTCAGTGCAGCCTCAGACAGTTCATTTTCCAAAAATTGAAGAACAGTATCGTGGAAACCCACAGCTTGTTACACAGCAATACAGTGAGATACAGAAAGTGCCAAAACAGGACAGTATCAACTCTTCAGGAGACAGTTATCAGAGTGATATAATATATGATAATGGGCCATATCATCAAACCTCAGATGGCGAGAGGGCACAACATTTTTTACAAAATTCTTACAGCAATGGACAAAATCAGTTGAAAGAGATGGCAGAAGCAAGTGAAGTGAGAACTGCACAACAGCACATTGTTAGTGAACATAATGAAACAAAAGTTAAACGGAAAAGCAAGAGACAGCAAAGAACACAAAAGAAACATGATAGCTTTGATTCCTCTGATGGAAATAGTCTTGAGTCCAGTCAAGATATTTCATCAAAAACAAAACAGGGTCGAACTGTGAAGTTTGTTCAACCAGAAGTTGTGTCAACTTTGCCTGTTCTCAGTTCAGATGGTTCTAGCTTGTCACCGCAAATTCCAACTGCTAATGGACATGTTGTTTCATCAAGTCCTGCTCCAAAAAAAGTTGAGGAAAATGAAGAGAATGATAGTGAGATAAAAATTGATTATAAAACACATGATTTATCAGAGAAAACTGTAGAGAATGTTACAAAATCACAAAAACATTCAAATTCTAGAAAAAAGAAGAATAAACATCGATCAAGATCTCCATCAAATGAACGACCTGAAATAAGTTATACTCATCAAGGTGCTGATAATGGGTTGACAGCAGACTTGTCGGGTGGTGAAAATGTAGATGATAGGTCAAAGTTCTGCCAGTTCCCATCTCCTCAAAAAGGAGTTCGTAAGCTACCAACCAATGACAGCAAACCAATTTCTGGGACTGCTGAAGACTTTACTATAGAACTTTTGTAAGTTTATAATTTTTTATATAGAACAAGTAGATGATAACTTACATTAATGGTATCCCCAAAAGAAACTTTTCCTTGTTATTTTTTAAATCATTTTCTCACAATTTTTACAAGCTGGCTATTTACAAATTGTGATAATTTGACCCTTTGATATCCAAAGACAAATCTATCCATTGGTTTATTAAGCATGTCTTTAACTTCTTTGGTACAAACTCAATAAATTCTCTTCTAGACTTTCAGCATTTTGCTAGCTTATAATTTTACTTGCTTTATAAATAAAGTTTCATAGTTCATTAGCTCCTTTGCAGTTAGTACAAGTTTATACTACTATACACCCTCAGGCAAGATGCCAAGAGCAATAATTATCTGCAATGTTTTTCTTCTAATATTTAATGGTGGCATGGCTGGTTCAATTACAATGATCTCTTCCAAAAGTTCTTGACTTTGAACCCAGAGTCTGCCAATATTTGAACATTATGTGACCTTCTTTTTCCACTGACGCTAACTCGGCTTTCCACCTTTAATGATAAGTAAATAGAGTACTGTAGTATTGAATTGTCTGTTGAAAACTAACCTACGATGGATTAGTGTCCCATCCAGGGGGAGTTAAACATTATTTTTGCCTACCACAACAGAAACCAGAGATAAATGCTGGCCCCAATAGCTACCTGGCTCATAAAATGGCTAAATATTTTTCTATTTCAGCAATCAAGAAGGTCTCTGGGGAACTGAGGGAGAATTCCAAGATAGTGATACACAAAATGGCGACAGTGTGGAAGATCAAAATGAACCCTGCATTGAGGGAATAATAAATGATTTAGGAGCTGAAAAAATGGAAAGCAAGACTTTAGAGGCTGATAAAGTGGGCTCAAAAAAACCATTAGAAACTGACCACTTTGACAATGAACATTTAGATATTGAAAAACTGGAAAATAGTTATTTGGAGGCTGTTGAGGTGGTCAGTGAATCTGTAGATGATCAGGAAGTAAAAAGTGGAGTTGAAAGTAGGAGTGTTGAGAAAAAGGGAAAGTCAAAGAAAAAAAATGTGTCAAAGAAAATGCAACAAGATGTTGCGCAAATTGAAGAAAAGTTTGAGATACCAAAAATGTCAACACCTCCTCCAATCAAGCTACCCGAGAAGGCCAGGGGGGAGCTGGAAAAAGACACGGCATCAGATCGTGACAGAAAACAACAGGAAGGTTAGTTTAAGTGCTTTCAAATATTGCTTTACATGCAAGTATTCAATAACTAATCTAGGCAGTAAGACAATATATGCAACATAGATTAAATAATAATGTTTATATATGATGTACGATATATGATTTGTAAACATATCTAAAGTATGATCTTATGAAACAAACACATATATTTATTTTTAACAGTAATTAGATGAAATTTCGACCTTATGAATTAAAAACCTCTGTACTTTCAGCATGGGAAAAGCCATTAATGGCATTGTTTCCGAGCTATTAATTAATAGTTTGCTATCAATCAGCTGTTGAATCTCTTTATATGTAGTTGACTGAAGTTCAAACTGCCCCCCATGTGCTTTCAACCAGAAAGGTTTCTTTTTAAAACTTGTAATTGAGCAGTGAAAAATTCTGCACTGGACAAAACATAGCATCTAAATGATACCAACCTACATAGATCTTGTTTCTAGTTTGAAACATTTCTCAGGCAATTCTCTAACATGAGCTGTGATTGTGTTCTATATGTTTGCATCCACTAGGGAGACAGAAGTTTTCTGAATATTAATCAAAAACTAAAATGAGAATTTCCTTGCTGGCCTTTAAGGTAACTGAAGCTTTAAATTACGCCCTCACAAATCATTTTGCTGTTTACTACTTGCTGAATACTTTTTAGGAAAACTATTGAGGTGCGTCATCGTTGAGTAGTTAAAACATTTAGTTTAATCAACTCTAAATTTAAAAAAAGCTATAGGCAGCTTAAGTGCCTAGCGTAAGCCCTACTAGAGAGGGCTTTGATTCCCTCCAACAAATGGGGTAATTGTTGAAATATCAGCGTCCTACTTTTCTTGGGGCGATTATTGAACATTTCAATCTGTACTTCATTAAATTTCGCATTTTGTTATTCGTTTTACAGTTGACAAACTGAAAGATGAACTACGAAGCACAAAACTTGTAAGGTAATTCAAATTTATCTTTGTTCAAATATCTCTGGTAAAAACATCACTGTAAAACATGGCCATGTTTTATCAGAGTTTGTTCAAAACGTAAATATTATTAATATTATTATTGTTTTTTTATTTCAACAGAGCAGAATATGAGAAACATAGAGAACAACTTGTAAAACGAGCAAAGAATGTACAGACACAGACGCTGCAGAAACGAACTCAGTGTAAGACTTTTGGATGAATTGAATATCGATATCATATTATTTTGTTAAAGCAGAATCCCATTTAACAGTGACTTGTTATATATTGCTCTGTTATCCATCAATAAGTTGACCCTACCTGGCTCGCATGGGGGCTGAGATTGGTTGATATCATTCTGACTCACTTCGAGGGTTTTTCTCCGAGATCTCTGGTTTTCCTCCCTCCATTGAATCGACTTTCACGCTAAAAACACGAGCCTCAGGCTCGGGAGATTGGGCAACCACTCCCTGCACGTAAAGACGTTAAATTAAGAATTTGTTTATTTATTTATTTATTTAGTTAGTTAGTTAATTAATTAATTAATTAATTAATTAATGTTTATTTATTTAGTATATGTATTTATTATTTATTTATTTATTTATTTGTTTGTTTATTTATTTATTTAATTATCTCTTTAATTATTTTTTTAATAGCTTTTAAAAACTATTGACTTGCCCCGGCGAGTAAGTAAGGTACATGCTTTAATATTCAACACTAGGTTAAAACGTTCAATCATTGCCATAAGTAGAGTAGGTAGCTAACGTTTCGAGTATTAGTCTTTTGTCAGAGCAAATACTTCTGTCGTCCAGACCGTGAAGTTTTTAAATTTTTGATAATTTTCATTTTTTTTTTAAATCGGTACAAAGTAATTTATTGTTTAACATAACCGTATCACAGTATATTTGTTCTCAAATGATTATTTGGTAAAAGCAAGGTTTTTTGGAAGCTGTGAGTGCGAATCTTATCGTATTGTAAAGTTTTTTGTCTTTTTTTGTAGCTAAAAATGTTTGGAAAAAGCGGTTCTTTGATGAGAAGAGAAAAACTCAACCTTTGGAAGAACAAGTTAACCGGCTGAGGTATGAGGTCGATGTACAACACAAGGCGCTCATGAACTTCCTAGACAAGAAAAGTAAGTATATACGAATTGCTGGGCTTTTAACTCATGCAAACGTTTAATGAAAAACGGCCTCCGAATGAAGCTAACCTGCTATGGATTACTGTCCCGTCCAGAGGGATTCTCATCCTTTTTAAAACATAGTTTAGAAACAGGCCACGATACAACAAAAGTGGAAGATACAAGTATTTTAGCATCTAATTTTGGAGACTAGTTTGAAAGAAAAATAGCTGAAGCGTCATTTATAAATATATTTATATACGGACTGAGGACAATAGAGTGTTTTTATAGCAGTTTCATTAACTCGTGCAGAATGTATGTTTAGCGTATTTGCAAGTATAATTCGTACTAGAGTATATTAAGGAGAGAGAATCTAAGAGTTACCATCGAAGGTATCTCTAGCCATCGTCATTCATTCACAAATCTCATAAAATGTACGGGCTATAATGACACAGGCTAATAAACGAGATACCCCTCCCTGTACCTAGTGTGTATTGTTATCGTCTTGATAGTTTATAAATAATTTGTATGCGGTTCACTGCAGAGTGGTTAGAATACAAAAGATCTTAAGCCAAGCTTGAATGAACAAGGCCAGTCAATTCAAATGTTAATTAGTCTTTGGATAAAGGCCGAAATATACAAGTTTAAAAAAATGACCTGTCTTTTCGTAATTTTATCTATACTACGCCACGGTGTACAAATTTTTCAAACTGTTTCTATAAAAACACCAACGCAGCATCCGATTTTATCACATTTATAGTTCTAAATAGTGTTACCTTCATGTTTCGCTTTAGCATGTAGCTGGAAAAAGAGAGTTGGAAGTTGCAAGGAACCGTGTGTGCTCATAATCATTTATTGTTTTAATCTCATTCATTTACAGATCAGGAGGGAAGCAGTCAACACTCCATCCATAAATCACCATCAGTGAATGTATGTTTTTTGACACTTCTTGTCTTCGGTTTCTTTTTTTCTTGTTGTCCTATAGTCGAATGTCTTTTTTACACTTTCAACCATTACAGTATACTTTCTCCAGTTTCGAATTGAGTTATGAAAACAGAAGTTCTGAATATTGAAAGTCTTTGTGAACATATGAGGCAAAGAAGTTATGTTATAATGTTTTTTGTTTGTTTGTTGTTGTTGCTGTTTGTTTGTTGTTGTTGTTGTTTGTTTGTTTGTTTGTTTGCTGTTAAATATGGCTTACTAGATGCAGCTTCCTAGGCGGTGTCAAGGTCCCAGGTTCGATCCCCGGCTCTGTCGAAATTTGAACATTTTTGTGACCTTCTTTTCCACCAAAGCTTACTCAGTTTTCCATCCTTACGAGGTCGGTAAATGAGTACCAGCTTCGGTTGGGAGCTAACCTGCGATAGATTAGTTTCCCGTCCAGAGGGAGTCAATGACTCTCATCCGCTTAACACTAATGAAACCGGAGATAAGCGCCGGTTCCATGGGCCACTGGGCTCGGAAATGATTTACGTTGGATGGATGCATCCTCCTATTCTACTCATGGCAATGATTAAATAGTTTAACCTAGTGTCGATTAAATAACGTGAGTATGACATGATTTATTTTTTGTTCTAAGACAAACCAACGATTAATGCTAGCCCGGCTACAACACGAGGTCGAGGAACTCAGGCGCCGCGTTGAAGAAACGAAAACAAAACTTGCTTCAGAAATGAAGGTTTGTGGTTATTGAAAGTTTTACTATTTTCCTTTGAGCGTGGAAAACACAATGCTTAGAATTAAAGCTTCCTTAATTATTGAAATAATTTAGATCTTCACCGCTCGAAGTGTAATGAGCTGAGTTTTGCGAGCGTTTACCCTATAAGGTTTCTCATTTTTCAAAATCACCATGCTTTTGGTTTTAGATTTTTCCGCGGGGATTCGGCTTGGCTCGGATTAGGTTTGAGTTTTGATTTTCGTAGACCTTATCAGTCACATATGTATAATGATTTACCCGCAATAATATGAAATTACTTTGTTTATGGCTTAACCGTTTTCGATGATTTTAGCTCTGGAACTATCACGAGTTGTCCTTTTGTTATTTTCGACGTTTCCATAGAGACTCCACGTGGGCAGTTACACGCACGAAGCAAATTCCCGTGGGCTAAGACTTAATTACAACCTTTTCATTTACACGTGCAAATTGTTTCCGACATCGTACTCGGTTTTTGGTGGACGTCAATCAAACTTCCATGTTGTCGGCATGCAAATATTAACGAAAGGCTTTTTATTGACGTCCGCCGAAAACCAAATACGACATCGGAAACAAACTCAAGTGCAAATGAAACGGCTGTAAAAACGGGAAAAACGCCCAGCTTAATTGTTAACGGAGATTGCTTGATATAAAAAGTGTACATGTCACAATGTGTGTTCACGTCAAGAACTTCCCTCAACTTTTCAAAAACTGTCTGTAACTGTGTATGTGTCTGTAACTTTGTCAGTGAGTAATGAGTGCGCCTTAAAATGCTTGCGGTCCGACCTCGTTGAGCTGCGTCCTCGTAATTCAGTCCTTGACTGCAAGGAGGGCGATTAGCAAGGCGAATTTATTATTATTATATTTATTAAAACCAAGCCAAAAAAAACGAACCTTACGTGGCATTCTCTTACGAAGTTTGTTCTTTCCTTCCAACAGATGCGAGACCAAGCACAAAATGAGCTGAAACAATTACGCAAGGATGTAATGGATAAAAAGATAAATGTGACACTGAATCGCAAGTCACAGAAAAGTTTACAGACATACATGAGCGCCGAAAACATCAAAGTGTAGTGGATCAGTAGGTGACAAAATGGCGTCCCATCGCAACTATATGATGGAGAATTAAGATTATATCCCGTTATTTTTGCTAACCATTGAATGCCTTAATATAAAAAGTCTTTACAACAAGTTAAATTCAGTCCAAAATACGGGTAGATATTGTTCATAGAGTGCCGAGTGTCGACATCTTTTCCGCAACAGTGTGGTTTGTACTATACGTGTGAAACCTGAATTTACCATCGAGTATAGCTGCTAATGATTTAACCTTAAGTGTCTACTGTTTGTAATATTTATCAAATAAAGAGCAAGTTATCAGTTATTAAATTGTCGTTACTTGTGTCAAGAATTTCCCGTAATTTAGGCTTAAAACTAGGAGTAATCAAAGAGCATAAAATAGGTTCGAACGATTCTTAAAAATGATCAACGGATTTGTATTCTAGCTTAGTCTCTATTCTCTCGAAAGCAATAACACACGCTATAGTCGCATTTTTGTTGTTCGAATATCGGGTTCTCTGTTCGCTTTAGAAGTATCGGGCAATTTCAAGACCATTAACCTTTTTACGGTTTAAAAAAATCCGTCCAGACTCGTTTATAAGTTTTAAATCAAAAGAATATGTTAACCAAAACGAGGCTTGGCGGGCAAATTAAATGTAGACAAAAGAATGATTTTAAACTGTAAAAGGCTTATTCATAATAATTGTTTCAATAAATCAATTCAAGCATTCCCAATAGTCTCCTCGCCCTTAGCTTGCGCAGCAAGCGTTTCACGAAACTTTGGTTGCGCGGGAAACGAGGATGTGCAATAATCAAGATTTTCTCGGTATTAGTGCTTACCCTCATTTCCCGCGCGTCCAAAATTTCGTTAAATGCTTGCTATGCAGGCAACTTCCTTGCACTTCGCCCTTGATCAAATATTTCAAGGAAAAAGTGCTTCCGTCAAATCGCTTTTTTTTCTGCTATGCTCTCATACCAAGGCCGGTAACTTTCAGTCTTTCTTATTGCTGTGGAAGGAAATCTAAGTTTTTACTATGAGTCAAAACACCCGCTACTTTGGAATCCACCCTAGGCTCTTAGCTCTCATTTACAAATTAACACAAAACTACCTGCTAGCATATACAATTTGTTTGGAGTTGAATTTTAAATCTGGCAAAACACCAAACACAAGGTAATTTGCATCTCTGCATATGTTTCTTTCTAGAGCTAGTTTTTTTGTGTCTGTTTGAATGAATTTTATCGTGAAATACAAGCCTGCTCTCTTTTTCTTTGCCGGGAGAGACGGCATTCAAAAGCTTTTAAACAAAAGAATGTAAGAAGAAAATGGAGTGTCATAACAGCGCAAACAAGCCAAAAATTCCTCTGATTGTCGGACCAAAAGACGAAGTTGATGACGATAAAAAACTCAAGAAACCACAGGAAACTTGCCAGTTTGAAACATTTGCGGAGCAAGTGAAACATTATGAAAAAAAAATCAAGGCTTTTCGAAAAGCTAAAAACTCGCTGCAGGAAGCTGAGACAATGAGTAATCTTGGAATTCTCTTCTACAAGGCTTCGCTTTTTGAGCAAGCAAAAACGTGTCATGATAGACATCTTAAACTTGCGCAAATGGCTCAAAATGAACGAGCGTTACAACGCGCTTATTGTAATCTCGGATGTACAAATAAAAAGCTTGGTTTGCCAGACGAAGCTATTGAGTGTTATGAAAAAGGACTTCAAATCGCAAAGGATTTAAACGATAAAAAAGGAGAAGCAAAACTTGTAAACAATCTTGGAAACATATGTGAACAGAGAGCTGACTTTGACAGAGCGATTTACTATCACTTACAGCGCCTTCGAATTGCAAAGGAGTTGAAAGATTTGGACGGTGAAAGCAAAGCCTGCGCCAGTCTTGGAAACGTTTTTCACATAATCGGCAATCTCCGTGAAAGTATACAATACTATGAGAGGCTTGTAGCGTGTTTAAAGTTCAAAATGGGTGAGAATTTAACATTTTTAGTCTTCTGTTTGAGGTTGAGTCAATGTTTTCTTTATGGTTTTGTCTACATGAAATATTAAACTGAAAGTCTTTTTCACACGACAAAACAATTAGAACCTGCCGACTTCACTTCGCCAATGACCGGTTGTACATGCTTTTACTTTTTATAAAAAATAATTTTGTAAAACCTGACCGGCGATAGTTGGCAAAATTTTAGAGGGACTTAACTCTAGCTTAACTAGTAATACAGTATACGAAACGCAAACGTTTGCTTCGAAATACAACCCTGCAGCACTTAAGTTAGACAACAATGCTTCAGGGTTGATGCTTAAAATATCTGCTTCTTTCAGTACTTACGGCGATTATCATTTGTAAGATTTCATCTGGAGCGGTCTAAATTATACTGAGCCGTGTTGTTTTTATAATTTGCTGTATAAAAAAATGCGTGCATGCTCCTATTTAAGCGAAATAGCCAATATCGTTAAAGTTTAGTACTCACTTTAAAATTTAATATAAGCGCTAAAAATAGTGGGTATATATAATGTATATATTGACACTTCTAAAGTTTTTTGTTATTTTCCGAGAAATGAAGAACGATATTAAATTTTAACTCATGTTGTTTAGTTTTACTAAAAATTTGTTTTCGTTTTGGCTATGTATAATTAAGGCAATTAATAGCTTTACACCTTCCTATATAAGTCACCTTTCAGTCCACTACAATCCACCAAGGTGTTTAAGATCTGCTGGAGAATATCTTTTGGAAGTTCTATTAAAGTACATCTAAAAACTTATGGAGACAGACCCTTCTCATTTGCCGTCCCCAAGTTATGAAATGATTTGCCCCTTGAAATTAACTTAAGTTCTTCGATCGCTGTGTTTAAATCGCGTTTAAAAATTCATGTTTTAAAATTGCTTTTAGTTAATTATTCTTATTTTTTAGGATTAACTTAATTTAGTTTAAATTATTATATATATAGTTTTGATATTTATTTTAATAACTGGAAAGCGGTAAAGAGCTTTTTATATACCCGCTATACAAATGAATTTTATTATTATCATTATTATTATTGCTAAATACTTGTTGTTGCTATTAAATCATGCTAAGACAAAGTCGCCAACTTCCGGAGTCGCTAAATTCAAGCTATTTTGCTTTAGTTTCATTTGTTCTTACTGTAGCGGCTAGAACAAAGAAAGGGATAAAAGACCCGGATGATGACGAAGATGGCGACACTTCCAGTCAAGCGCAGTCTCCCGCTGAAGAAGAAAAAAACACGGACGCTGAAGACGATTCAGCGAGTACGCGAACTGGTAAAAGTAGGCGAAGCAGCAAAAGCAGCGAGGGATCAGAATTGACAGAGGCGAGTGCGTCAAAAAAATGGTAAAATAGCGGACATACTAGGCAAATGTAAACGAAAACTTCATTATATATTCAAGTTAATGTGATCGCTCCAACACAAAGTAAGATTTTCATCAGTTCTCCCTTACTGTAAATGACCTACGATAAAAAATTGGACGGACATAAATCTGAACAAACAAATTGTGGTCGGCCAATATTAGATAACCGACTGTCAATTGCAGCTCGGAGCTACAGTCGAATACTACGAAATAAACGAAAATTTCAGGAGTAAGAGTAGTTCCGCTCTTAAAACCAGGGATAAGCCTTCAGTAAAAGCACTGAATTGGGACAAAAAAAATACAAAGTAATTTTTAATGGTGCTTTGATATTTCTATCAAATGTACAAATATAAACTGACAATAAGTTCAAGAAAAAAACACGAATGACTTGAATAGCTAAACATACTTCGGCAATAATCTTTTGCTATCTTCGGTATCAATGATAAATTACCAAAAAAAATACATAACTATATATAGTACTACTGTATTTATCGTCGTGTAAAAATGTTTGTTATTTATCCTTGCTATCACAGATGGCACATAACTGCGGGAACATATTTAGCCAATCTAAAGCGGTCCTGAACATTTTTTCTTGAAATTAAAATGAATTTATTGCTTTGTAGATCTCTTACAAATATAAACATTGATTATATCTGATTTTGTAACAATCCATTCTATAAAAATCAAAAAATACTTCTGAAAAAAACAAAACTTTTTCTCTTTTGAAGACCTTATCTTACAAAGTATTATAAATTTATCTAATTCTATAGCGAGCATAACTTCGATATATATATAACTAAACTTGCAACCTATTTTGTACTTAACAAGCATTAGTTTTGACTTTTGCCATCTTGCAAATGCAAAGTAACTATAGTTCATCAATATTCTACTCTCTAAATTTCTTTTTACAGCATTTCGTGTTTGGCAGTGGCTGTTTGAGATTTTAAACAAAAAAATTACATTGACAAATAACGAGACTGTTAATGGTAACGATTTGTGTATTGATAAAATACAATACTCTCGATTTGATCCAGATTTAAACTACTTTTCTTTTCTCCATAAATCTTTAACAGTATGACCGCTTTGATCAGTCACAGAGTTCAAAAACGTGCAAGACAAAACTCGAACTAAAATCAAAACAGATGTTTGTGAAACTATTTCACGTGGTCCCGAAAAAAGTAAAACTCGCCGAAATAAAACTTTGAGTGTTCTTTCTTGGAAGGCCAGACTATTCAAGCGAAGCAGACACACAGAAAAAAATTATACCGCTCGAAATAAAACCCGTATTGACAGATTTCAGTTCGCACTCTCTATGTTATTAGTAACTACCGTAAATACAAAAAACAGACACACAACCAGCTTGAACAAAATTTAAAGTATAACTCAGCTCGGAAACTCGGTGTAGTAATGTATTGATCAATTCGAAACTTCAACATGCCTCCCCCCCCCGGGCATTTGAACCATTGAAATCGCTGTTCGTCAAATTTCTAGCTCCTGGGATAAGATCGCTGGTCAATTGCCCGGCCATGTGGATAGATTTGAGTTCAAATGTCCCCGCCCCCCGGGACTAGAAACTGAATGCGTTTTTGTTGATATTTTCTTTTAATTCAACGGTGGTAATCTTTTCACTCTGTTTTGTCTTTTGAAGAGAAAAACGGGCCCAACGTGCCGACATAAAGAGAAGTTTGCAGGTTGTGTTGAGTATTTTATTTTGCGTGTCGATGTTGAAATATTCACTGGTACGTTTTATAATCAAAATGTTAGCAAATTTAAAGCCTAAAGACACTTAAATTCATCATAGGAAAACGAATAGATGCAACTTAAAATTTCGTTGTTTGTTCAAATGCCCGCCTCCCCCCCTTCTTTCAAATTCCCGGCCCCCGGGTACTTCTTTACGTCACATTCCTGCCCCCCCTGGAAAAGGCTACTGTCAAATGCCCGGCGGGGATGTTGAAGTTTCGAATTGATAATTCAGAATTGCTTGCACCAACACATCAAGGTATTTGAATTCTGACTTCTTAATTAACTCATTTAAATGCCTTATTGTTATTTATTCACACTAGTAACACAAGACAACAGAAACGAGTACCAACAAATTGGAAAATTTGAAAACTTTTACAGGACTAATAAAATTTTGCTTAGTGCAACTGACTGTAAAAACCGCTTTCTCTTCGCAAATCTTTCGGTCTAAATATTTACAAAACAATTTTTATTTTGAAAAAAACCTCGTGCTGAAGTTTTAATTCAGATATTCGTTTGATTTAAATTTATAAACCATAACTATGCTTTTAGGTACAAAACATTTTTTTTGCTTTACTGACAATCAGCTGCCTCATTTCAGGCAAACTGGGAGAAATTTCCACTCAAGCAATATTTCAGTTACAAAAACGTGAGCTGAAAGAGAAAACAGCTTTTTTTAGTTTGAAGATGAAATGTGAAATTCTACCACGAATTTACAAGAAACTAACTAAACCACTTTGAAGAAAGCTTCAGAACTAAAGCCATTAATAATAGTATAACTGTTTTTCGTCTGAGTTGATCATTTTGATAAACAGGCCATGTGACGGTTGTCCCTAGCAACAAGCCAATGGTGGGAAAGCAAACTGTACTTACTTGACAGCTATACCTAAATTTCCATCTTAAAATCCCGGCATTTTACAAATATCTTCGCCCGCGGCGACCAGTATAAGAAATGAAAACATCTTCTTCTAACACTGATTTCCAACTAAAATGTTTCACGAACGATGAAAAAGAACTGCTTTTATTTATATAACGTCAATCAAGTCACAGAATGTGGAAAGAAGATGAAAAATTGATATACGGAATCGAATTTCGGCGTCAGACATGGTTGTCAAGCAAAGATTAATTAATTTTCCCGCCATTGGCTTTCTTCTGGGTAAAATACGACAGAGCAACACAATTTTTCCTTAAAGAGGCCTAATACAAGTAAAAAACGTCAGGGAAAGTCCACAAACTTTAATCAGCTTCAACGAGTCTCAAGCTCATCTCCAACCTGTGCAAGTTGTGCTTGTGTTTCACAGTCTGTAGTGTAATTCGCAGCATCGTGAATCAATGATGTTCTATTGATAAGCATCATTCATCTACACTTCGCCCATTTTCATATGGTTAACGATTCTGTATAGACTACCACCAATGTCTCTGAATGTAGGACGATCTTCGGAACTAAAATAAATCGGAAAACATGCATCTTTAGTATAACAGTTAAACAAAAATAAAGTGTGTTAAGCAATTCAAACCACCAAAACATTTCTCAGTACGATTGAACCTTTTTAGTTGACCAAGGAGTCACGCTCTATAAAAACCCTTACCCCCCTCTCCCCCACCACCACCTCTCTTCACCTCCATTTCCTAGACTCAACAATATAGTGCGTTGAGCCGCCTTACACTGAATTGTCTATCAGCCGTATTATTAATGGGTCCAACACTGATATCAGTCGACATTTGAGGTACTAACAAGAGGATCAGTCTTTAATTAAATATGAATATATTGAACTTATTAAATAATTAACATTTAATATGTTTGTATCTAATAACAATAGTGAATTAATATTATGTATCTGGCAGCGCGGTTGGCGCAGTTGGTAAGATCTCCGCCTTTCAGCCACAAGGTCCCACAGGTTCCATTACCAGCTCTACCGAGATTTGAAGATTTGTACGACCTTCTTTCCCCCATTGTTGCCTCAGCTTTCCATTCCTACGAGCTCCTTTTAAAATAGAGTACCACTGTCTTCTTGGATCTAACCTGTGAAGACTCTCATCCGCTTAACTCTACAGAAACCAGTTCTAGCCGCCGATCCCAGTCATCAGGCTCGTAAAAAGATTTTACTTTAGCAATAAAAAATTTATGTATTCTCGTTGGTTTCATTTCCAAATTGAAGCTGTAGGACTGCAAGCTGCAATTAGACACAAATAGCATTGCTTCTGAGAATTGCTTTATTTTAAACAACAAACAACTTGTGTTCACTCACTTGTATTCCCAGCAGCTCTTCATGAGTTTATAGGTTTCGAGAGTAATTCCTTGAGGAGAAGGCAGTCTGTAGTTGTTTTCAATTTTTTCTAGTATTACCTGTCCATTGAGACCCTGCAGCCGAAAACAAACGAGAAAAAGATCAACAAGTTCACTTGAATATCAAAACGTCTTGTAATGGTGACGGTTCAAAGAAGTTTTAAGACTTAAACAAGAAAACTCTTCTTAACTCTACTATGTTTCAACAAATCATGTTGCCACTCAAGATTTGAACCATTCCAGACAGAGATTATTAAGTGCCATCGTAAACTCATTTATTAAGGAAGCTTTTTACTAATTTAAGTCATTTTATAATTTACTGTGTTAGTTAATTATTATTATTATTATTATCATCATCATCATTAACATACATGGTATGGTTTAGCTCCGTATGACGTGGCTTCCCATAGAGTTACGCCGTAACTCCATACATCACTCTTGCTTGAGAACTTGCGATAATATATACATTCTGGAGCATACCATTTCAACGGCCATTTGCCTGGTTTTCCAGCCTTTGGATAAAAATAGAATTTCAAAACATTATTCAAAATATATACTGTAATGCCTTTACGTGCAGGGAGTGGTGCCCAATCTCCCGAGCCAGCGGCTCATAATTAAAGCCGTCGACGGCACAGATATAAGGATGGGGGAAAACTGGAAATTTAGAAGAAAACCCTCGGAGACAGATTGAGATGGACAAATCACACCTCAAGTGCAAAGCCAAGGATTCAAACTCGAGTCCGTAGTGGTGGAAGGCGCTAACAGCCAAGATAATCATATTTACCTGCCTTTGGAAAGGAATATTACTAATGAACAACATATATTATACATTTACGTTAGTCATCTGCAAAGATAGAACGAATCTCGCACGATGGTTGATTGGATCTGGCAATAGATTGAGGATATTTCAGTCGGATTTTCATGGTTTGTACATTTTTTATTGAGAAAAGTATCAAAAGTACCAGCCTCGATTTAGTCTCCCGGTCAACTGAACAGCAGAGACGTAAAACGGGACGAAACTTTTGCAAAAGACATTTGAGGTTTTTACATTTATTTGTGCCTGCCAAACATGAGAATCTATGAGACTTCGCAAGCACGGAAAGCTTAGTCAGCTATGGCAGAATAAAATATCTCACCTCAGCAGGGCTAAGCTTAGAACCGCGTTTATAAGGTAATTCTTAAAGTTGATACCATATTTTAAAACTTTATTATTTCAGCGACACATGTTTCCAACCATTTTCCATGTGATTTGTACTACTTCGAAAATATTTGAAATATTTACGTCAAAGCGAGAACAGTTGAAACTAATACCTAGTGTTCAATCATCCGCTAGTATCTTGTGACACAACGCGCACCAGGTTAACAGAACACTCAAAATCTTAAAAAAAAGTATCTGACCAGAAAGAACAAGAAAGACTAAAATGTCCAAAGACAGTTAGTAGCAATTTTCACACTGACCTTGTAGTAATCACTCCCAGCTCCCATTGCTCTCGACATGCCAAAATCACTGATTTTCACAAAGTCTTCATTGACGACTAGAACATTTCGAGCTGCAAGATCTCTATGGACGAACTGCATGGATTCCAGATAAGCCATCCCCTATCGGGTTCACCAAGAAAAATGTGCAATTAAGGAAGCACTAAATACACAGAAATGATGTTTATTAATAAAAAATACAGGAAAGAAAGAACGATAACAAAAAAAATAACAATTAAAGACAATAATAAACTCAATCTTGGAATTTGTTTTAAAATGATTACATAAACTTTTTATGCATTCTAAGAGACTTAAGTTTTTAGACGTTTAGCCATATGGACTCTACCGTAGGTTTATTCTTATTCCACATTCTGGTTTCCTATATCCGTTGTTCAATAGTCCTCAAGGTTTAATTGTTTTGTAATTTTTGAGGCCATGGACTTTTAAGAAATTCTTTCTTCTTCTAGTAAGACGAGTAAAAAACAAGAAACCGTGTCTCAAGCTGGGTCCAGCTTTAAAACATGGACAAACAAATTTTCATTGCACCGACAATAAGTACTGGAAATTTCTCTTTCTGTAATTCGTTACGAACAACATCACACTGCAAGTTGCAAGAGAAAGTGCATACTGTGGTAGCAATAATATATAAGCTATTACCCTCCAAAAATTATCAGTTACCTCTGCAACTTGAAGCATCAAGATTAGGATCTTGGTCATTTCCAAATCCCTTGTTAGGATAGAGAATATAAAAAAATCATTCAGGAATCCTAATTTAACTCCAATCTGATAACCTAACATAACCCTGTTGTACAGGATTCACTCGTGCCAGTACACAAAAATTCGATGTCATACAGAAATTAAAAAAGGTATTTCAGTCTTGGGTCATAGTTGCACATGCGCGAATTTGCAAGACCACGAAATACAAGATTGCTAATCTGACCACATGTGTCAACGAGTTGATATTTTTTACTATAAAACGTAAATCTAAAATTTTTTGAAGTTTCAATATTTTGACTTTTGGCTCTTCATTACAAATCCATCTCAGCAAGATGACGGCTTAAAGCGTAACAAATGTTGGTATTAACATAATGTCCTTGATAACGGAAGTAAATGTTCCGGAAATAAAACTTCTAACTTGGAAACCAAAAAAAACAAAAACAAGATACACTATCACTATGCGGAGCCTTTGCATGAGTAACAAGATGTATGGTAAGATTTGATGATCTTTAAGTAAGATAAGCTCATGTGTTTAATATTGTTCTTTAAGGTACTGGGTAAGATAACTGAACTTTGTAGGGAATACACGTGTTTTAATCAGCTCGAGGTTGAAATGTTCAAATCATCGCCTTAGAGAAGAGCACTTAGAAGCTGACGTTTTTGAGTGCTAGCCCTTCAACAATAGTTGCTCCAAAACAACCACTTCATTTTCTACTTACAGCGGCGATCAAACCCTCAACCAAGAACTGATTAAATCATGTGTTTTTCTGTCTAACTTCAATAACTTTTTAAAACAATTTAATATTAGATGTGGGAGACACGTAACTTGTTTACTTATTAACGTACATACAAACATTTAACTCTAGGGGATTGCCTGGCCACTCTCAAATTTCTGCCTCAAATTTAGGTCCCTTTTCATTACTAAAATCTTTTGTACAACTGTTCCATGATTTTATACAGATTTTCTTACATAAACTAGATGACATAACATCAACGATTATCATATAATCTTGATTATTATCAAAAATTCAGATCTTCTGGAGGAAAGTGACTTAAAAATAACAAATTAAACATTTATTTAACCTTCACTTGATAAAAGGTACAAACAAACAAAAAGGGAAAAATATTTAAAGCGTGTAACATGCTTACTTGTTTTTTTTTAGGTATTTGTTCATGGGCCCTGCACCAGCCAGTTCCATTACCAGCATCATTGTATTAGCCCGACACATTCCTATATAATAGCAACATAATTTACTAGTGCTTTATTTTCCACGTACTTAAATTTACAATTTTTATAATACAGATTTCACAGGGCTTCCTTTTTGCAATCTCAATGGGATAACAGAAAACCAGTATTAAATCTTGTGGTTTTTTATTTTAGGTTCTCAGTTTCACATTCGAAAAATTTGGTCAAAAAGTACAAGTCCATCAACTGTTCATTTTGAAAGGTACATTGTTTTCTGCTACTTAAAAGTTTTCAAACCTTACCAATGATTCTGACTATGTGAGGATGATCAAGCTTCATCATGATTTTTGCTTCATGCATGATTTCCGACTAAAAGGGAAAAGTAAAGCTTGTTAAATCACAATAAAAAACTACAGGGACCATAATATTATATACTAATAAAACTGTGAATAGCACTAACATGACACAACAAAACAAACGTCAAGAGATTCTCTGATATGCTGCTCAACATAAACTACATCATTACATCAGTTTGATGACTGTGTTTTTAAATCTTGTGACTTTCACTCAGACCCTCCTCGGCTTCCAGGTTTTTTTGAGGACCCATTCGAACACTGCTTCTTGTGCTGTATAGCCAAATGTAAGGTTGCTAAAAAGCTTTATATGCATTCCACTGGCAAATTTCATTTGTTGGTGCAAAGAACTTGTTAAAGAAAGCAACTTATTTGAAAATCCTGTGATATTAAGTTGTTTTTAAAAAAAAGTTTGATCAGGGAGAAAAAAATATATTTTAAAGTTTTAGTTTTGCCCACTGAAAGGAGAAAATCAAAAATGTCAATGTTTATCTGTGAAAAATTTAAATTCTAGAGTTATATTTAAAATTACCTTAGGGTTATTAATTTCATCTGACTTCAGTCTTTTTACGGCAACAGGAATTCTGTTTCCACCTGGCATTACATACTGTCCTTTTAACACTGATCCAAACTGGCCATGACCTGATAGAAAAGTTCATTATGACGATACTAACTGTTCTTAGAGTATTACCAATATTTGCTCAACTAACGTGTGTATTAAACTTTTAAGTTAAACAAGTCTTACAGATAGGAAGTTGATTATCAAAGTGCTGAGCTTTTGACGCAGGTTTGAATTAATGTTAATCTGGAGGAATTTGAAACAAGAATCTGGAGATGAATCACCCTGCAACATGTTCTAACATTAGGGTGGAGTGGTTGGTGCAGTTGGTAAAATCTCTGCCTTCCAACCACAAGGTCCTAGGTTCAATGGACACAGCTCTTCCAAAATTTGATCATTTGTGTGACCTTCTTTTCTGCCAAGGCTTATTCAGATTTCGATTCTTAACTTAATATGTATCAAAAACATGATTAGTGAGAATTCTCCTTAATACCGAACAAGATAAGCTGTTTAAAATACAATTTAGATAGTCATATGGTTAGTACCTAACTCTTCCTCTAATGTGAGATTGTTTGCATTCAGCTCAAAAGCTCTATTTTCAACTCCTTTGAAATGACTGTGATACCCAACAGATTTTCTGATCTTGGCACTGTCATAGATGGACTCGAAAGATGTTACTTCACCTGCAGTAGATTAGAAACCAGACTTGTCTAAAAATCATGTCATGGCGTAAACAAAAGTAAGATTGTAACATATAATATGAACTGAAAAACTTTACAATAAGGGGTTTAAAACACATGGACTGTATAACCTGGCTATTGAAAAAATATTTTAAAGGTTAAACACTTAATTGATGTCTGTATGAACTGAAGTAAATTTTTATATCAAATAAATTAATTATGTCTAACTGTAATTACAGTTAGGAAAACCAACTTCATCACTGAATAACTGAACATCAGTATTCAGCTATTGGCAATTAGTATCTGCAAGATGAACGTGGGCTTGTGATATCAATTCAAATATGGTAACAACTAAAGTGATCAGCTTCTTATGTTAACTAAAGAGACACTGTTATACAAGATAATGCCCTGATGTTGCATGTACAATGATTTGAGTTAGTTAAGCTAAAACTGTTTTAACCCTTTAAGCCCCAAACACGACAAATGGCGTGTTGGCAAATTCTCCCAACTGAGTTTCATACTTTCTATAGAAGTAGTTTGGGAGAATTTCGCTTTTCAACTTCCACAGCTTATTCCACTTGATCAATTCCAAGTTTCTCATTATGAGTTATACTATTTTGTTTGAGTTATGTAAGGAGAAGTTAGACATTGATAAATTGCGTGGGGATGAAAGGGTTAAATTTGTGATTTACATTGGTCCAATATTAGCTTTTGATTTGCTTTAAAACTGCTTCTTGTTGCAAAGTTTATAAATTACCTACACAGAAGTATAACTTACTCGACTAATGCTTTAGGAAACAATTTTTTGTGCACATTATTCAAATTTACTTCACAAAATAATAACAACGCCAATGGGAGTGGTAAATATTTTGCAATCTTTTAGCATTTTTTTAAAATTTTTATTACATTTCCTTTTGCAGTTGGAGTTGATTGTTTTTTTTATTAACTTAAAATACTAACCCCCGGTTGCACCATTCACCATTGGCCTGGGAGAGTTTGGAGGTGGTGGTGCTGTTGCTCCTCGTGGACTTGTTGACATGACTGTAGGCACTTCCATGGAGTTCCTGTCGGGCAATGGAGGTGGTAGTGGTCTGTTTGTATTGCGGTTACTTTGACCTTGAGATACAGAACTTCTTGGTGGTAACCCGGGAACTAATGAAACAGTCACAAAACAATTATTAAGCAATTTAACATGATTTTGAACTTCATACACAGAGTATTTGGCATTACTTAGCAAGTTCAAGTTAAAAGAATATTTAAGCTGATTAACTGTCTATTAAGTGATTACCCCTACCTGTAATGACATAAAAGATTTCATTAGCTGGCTCCCAGCAATTTATTGCTACCTAATAAGGGGTAACCTGCTGGCTAGTCACTGACAACTCATTTTCACTTTTGCATGATTTTACAAACTTTTTTTTCTCACTATTCAATAATAATTCATTAATTAATTCGTTAATATTTAGTTTCTTTCCAGTCTTCAAAACTTTTTGTTGCTTGCCAATTAATCATCTCCACGTTCACACTCACCAGACTACACACAAAGCATTTAATTCGACAAAAATATTTAGCTGCCTACTTTTTCACTCTAGCCATCTACTTCAAAATTTACTGAAAGCCGAGTGTATCATAGGCAATGTTAATAAAATATTATCTTCAGCTACAGTACGAACCTGTGGACAATATATCTGGAATAATCCCAGGTGAAAATGACCTACTAGGTGGGCGACCAGCTGAATGTGTTGCAGTTTTAGTAAAGTCTGGAAGATCTAGTGATTGTGACCCTCTTCCAAGAGTCCTTCTTTTTTCCTCAAATAACTCAACATTACATGGATCATTCAGCAGACAAAGAAGTCCATCCTCTCGCTGAGAATAATGGTCAACGGCCAACATTAGATTGTCAAACTTGGGGCCAGATTTAATGGACAGTCGTCCTTGTGGATCTGAATCAAACAAATAGTGCACAACGGCCCTGTCATGACAAAGCCCCAGTGCAAAACTACCTGAGGGATTTTGCCTCTCTCGTACCAAATACATTCCTTCAACTGTACCACAGGCATGTAATCGCCTTTCAGCTTCCTCTCGAGAAATCATCCCATGAAACCAGCATTGCTTGGCATGCATCATTGAACCAATAGCACTCTCAATTTTAGCTTTCAGCTGTACTGCAGTTGTTTCATCATTAGGCTTAAAAGAGAAATTATATTATTCAATGTTAACAATCAATAAATACAAAACAACAATTTTAATTTAGGGCCTAGAAGAAATTTTCTATTATCCAGGTTAAATAAGAGGTAGTATAAATGTAACAGTTAAAATATTATAATTATAATTCTGAATTGGTTATATTAAATACCTCAATGTGCATGGACCTGAGAGCGGCTGTTGCTGCTAATGACACCTGCTCCTGGTTCACTCCTGAGATTGCACGCGGTGGAACACCTTCAGGTCTGTTACATGGAATAGTTAACTTTGCCAACAGTCCATCAAGTCTCTTCATGTGGTGATGAACTAACTCAACTGGCCCAAAAAACCGCGGCCCATCCTCGATCCCAACTTTACCATCAGTATGCCTCTGAATGTGGTAGTGAATTATTTTGCGGTTATGACATAATGAAAGAGCATAGCTTCCATTCTGGGCTGTACTTTCTCTGAGTAAATAGGTTCCATCTCTCTTGCCAATATTCTGAAGAAGATCTTCTGCTTCTTGACGAGTGATTCGCCCATGGAACCATGGCTGGTTAGCTGGATCGGTCATGCTTTTGTCTTACAAAGTATATGATCTGGTGGACTTGACAATCAGATGTGTAGTCAACAGAACTGACTGTCGATAATTAAAAATAAATAAAACTTATTAAGTACCATTTTTACTCAGGTACAAGTCAATACCAAGTATAACTGGTGCCTCATTTTTGAAGCCAAAATTGATAGTTTTGGCAATTTTCAATTTTTGCAGGTTGATTTTAAAAATGAAAAAGTATGACTTGTGGAAATGAGCAGTTATATGTCTTGAATTCTTATTTGAAACTAAACATCTAAGCTTGTTCCTTTTTTTCTATTTGTTGGCACTAAATTTTGCCGCTTCTGTGGTTTAAAAGCACTTTGAAACCCAAGAAGTTTTCATTGTTAAGTAATTTCTAGGACTCTGTTTTTGTGGGACTCTCAGTTGCTGTGAGTAGTTTTGCGAGGATTTTAGATTTTTAATAACATATTATATTTAAATTTAAACGTGAGGTGTCAAATTTTCTGAAACTAATGGTGCTTTACATTGTGTCTTAACACATTCGGAAAATTAAAACATATTTTTAAAACATATAACGATAAATAAGTTATTTGCCAGCCAACTATGGAAGATACTGATATTCTTGCGTTTAGCATTATTTACAATTTAACATATAAACAAATGCAATTTAAATGACAGACAAATTTGACATCTTGAGTTGCGAATCACTAATTTGAAAATAGGTCAATTTTGAACTAATCCTTTTTTTTTTCTTCTACTATGAAAAAGCGACGAATATAGATTTTGAATTGATCCCGAAGTGGAGTTTCCGTCAAAATCAAACCCACAGATTGCAAGACTGGTAGGTTTCACCGAACTTGTGGTATCAACATTTATAAGTACTTTAAAGTACCTCAAGCCATCATGAATCGACACAGTTAAAAAAAGGTCGATCTACAAGGAAACAATCCCCTAAATGATAAAATATACAGATAATCATATAAATGAGAAAAATCTCACTTGTGAGAATAATCATACATTAGAATGATCATATGCATGATTTGGTATTATAGATTGGTAGCATTCCTGATGCCTGTTAAGACCGATATAAATATATGAACAACATCTTACCTCTAAGAGAACATTCTTTAAAAATATATAATAGCCGTAGAGAAGCCCGAGAGATGCAATCTTAACTCATCGTTCCAGCAGAAACAGATCGATCGAGTTGACGCGCGAGTTTCGATGTTAAGTTCGAGATGTGCAATTAACACAGAACAAAATGGGGCTACTTGCACGTAAAAAAAAATTTAAAGTTAAAGTTTTGAATCAAATTTCTTTTTTAGCTTAAATATGACCTTTGTTTTGGGTTGATCTAGAGAAATCGAAATCCAAACACAAACTCACACATTTGAATCGTATTACTTCCTGCTATAAAGACGAAGGGAGCGGCTACCCGGCTTTGATTTTGGTTAATATAAGAGAGACTATGATTGGTCAATACAAATTAATCAAATAACAACTGCGCTTTTAATTCAGACAGTAGAGACTTTCGAAGGAAATGATGTTTGATATGACGTAAATGGCTGAGGAGGTAAGTATCTAAATAGTGCTGATGTTAGAGCTTTCACTTTCACATCAGTTTTGATTAATTGTTTAGCTGCTTAGAAACCGTAAAATGTGATCGCAACAAATGTAGAAGGTTTGAGAGATGTTGATTTTAATGGTCTAAAATTCTGGCAACCATGCACGTGTGCTGTCAACACATTTGGCTTCCATAAATCGCGCAAAGAAAAGATCAAAATTTAAATTTTAACCATGGCACTTTTGCTCTTAATGGTATAAAGTAGTTTTTCTCAAAACATTTTTTTAAAATTTCGTTTGAAAACACCATCGAGGGGCAGTTATTTAAAATTATTATTATTATTATTATTAATAATTATTAACATTTTGAAACTTATAATCTAGTTTTGAAATAAAAATATGAATTAGTTGAACTGTATTTTCAAATTTTTAACACAAAATTCTGTTGATTTTTTTTTCCAGTCTGTACTCTTGGTTTGTTTCATGAATTTTCTTAAAATTTTGTAAGCTTCAAATAAAACACTGGCTTAAATTGAAAATTTCAGGTTCTGTATTCTATATTTAATGTATTTTTTAAGAAAAGGTGTGTATGAAAATTTCAGAGGGGATTGAAAACATGCAGTTTTTTACAGGGTTAAGATAATTTCTCAAAAACAATTATGTGTCTGTAGGTTATTGACCCAGGTACAGAGGCTGGAGAAGTTGCCAATGTAGAGGAATTCTGTTACTGTAATGGAAAGAAGGGAAGCAAGGAAAGGTATTGGAACTGGATTAAAAAAGGCTGCTAAACTTTAAATGTAGTTTTGTTACACTCTGGGAGGTTGTTGATTATTTTAAATTATAATTAGGCAGCTTAGCTAGAATAAAGTTTATCTTAATAGTAAAGCATTTAATTTTTCTGTTGGCTTATTTATCCCTAGATCAAAAACTTAGCAGAGAGAATTTTGCTAGTGGGAAACTTTCATTAAAATGGGATAGTTTTTTTTAGCACTGTCTTAGAGAATTTTGTTTTTCTTATTCATGGCATATCTTCCTTAAATATATTTCTTGTTTCTCACAACCAAATGTCTGGTTAATATGGTCAGCTCTATGAACATTGTTAACCCTGTGGTCATTTGCCAGCAAAATCACAATGACAAGAAACAATTGCACAGTCATAGCTCTCGAAAAATGTTGATCATTCATGGTTTCTTTTTTTTAGTCATGGCTTAGTTCAATGCTTGTTGTGCCGTAAGTTGTTCCACATTGGTAAGTTATATTGTTTACTTTATTTTATTTAATAATATTAAACTTACTGGCATGGTGCTTCCATTTGCACAGTATATGATTGTGTTTCATACAAGTCAAGTAGCTCATGCACAGATGTACACTACAATAACTTTTAGTCATTGAAAGTGGCACAATTTAAGCTAAGATTGATAGTTGGCATACAGGAGTTTCATTAAGGATTTGATCAGGAGGGCATCAGGCTATAACAGCCAAGCAGGAAAAAAGGAAGGCATGAAATAGTAGCAGCACTAGGGATTATATATGTTCTCTAAAATGTTGGAAGCAACTGAGCAAAGTTGTGTTAATTACAGCTGGTCAATAGTATACCCAGTGCCTGGCCTATAATAAAAACCCTGGGCATATTGCCCCTTAAATCTACCATAAAATAAAAAAAATTAAATAAATGTAAATATCTATTTTTTTTAAATTTTTTTGCTTTCTTATATTGAGTATCCTTTTACGAGCCTAGTGGCCCATTGAGCCGGCGCTTATCTTCAGTTTCCATAAGAGTCATTGACTCCCCCTGGATGGAACACTAATCCATCACAGGTTAGTAGCTCCCAGCTGAAGCTGGTACTCATTTACCGACCGCATAAGGATGGAAAGCTGAGTAAGCTTTGGCAGAAATGAAGGTCACACAAATGTTCAATTATCTGTAGAGCCGAGGAATCAAACCTGGGTTCTTGTAGTCGTAAGGCATACTGATCTTACCAACTGCGCCAACCTTGTTGCCTTTTATAATTATAAATGCGTATAAATTTAGGATGGTTAAAAAGAACATGCTGAGTCCTTTTGTTTTATTAGTGAAAATATGTACTAAGCATGCCTGTCTGTTAACCCAAATCTGAAAAATAAAATGTTGTGTATCATTTATAATAAACTGAAAACAGTTAGGTAAACCAAACAGATAGATAGATTATTAATTATTTATTATAAATACTTATTCATTTTTTTAAAGGTTGTCTTAAAGAACCTTGTCCAAGCAAACTAGAAGGGGATGTATTCTTTGATTTAACATGTTCTGATTGTGCACCTGATGGCCAAGAGACATGCATTAGGCAGAATATCAGCTGGTTAGGAGATACATTTGATATTGTAATTAATATTTTAAGCACAATCACAGAATGTTGTGCTGCCCCTAGTACTACTCATGAATGTATACTTTTTATAAAGGAGTGTGCTAGCTAAATCTTTTTACGAACCTAGTTTCTGTAGTGGTAAGCAGATGAGAGTCCTTGACTCCCCCTGGACAGGAAACTAATCCATCGCAGGTTAGCTCCCAGCTGAAGCTGGTACTTATTTACTGACCTCGTAAGGATGGAAAACTGAGTAAGCTTTGGCGGAAAAGAAAGGTCACACAAATGTTCAAATTTTGGGAGAGCTGAGGAATCGAACTTGGAATCTTGTGGTTGGATTGGCATGGATCTTACCAACTGCTTGAGAACTTGATCACAAATGTGGGTTTTTACTCAGTTGCAGCAGGTCAGTGGGTTTAAATGTTCAAATGTTGGTCTGACTCTATGCATTTTGTTGTTTCTTAAAGTCACTTGTAAGCACCATGAAAAATTGACTTTGCCTTACTGGTTAGTGTAAGGGGCCAAGCTTTTTGTTAGTTTTATGTGTGACTGCGACTTACCAAACAACGAAGAGGCAGGGAATACAGCTAATTAATATGTATGATGTCATAAGATTACTTTCACGACACCTTTCCCATATATAGTTGGCTCCATAAATAAAAAAAGTGGATATTCGAAAAGTAAAATATCAAAAACCCGATAAGTTCAACTGCAACACACTCAGTTCCTGAAGAATCCACTAAAATAAAATAAAAGTGTTGCTCTGCCAACAAGCAAGTCATTTTATTATGTCACAGACTGCAGAGAGGAATGGTCACTAGTGACTTTTGATGCTAAATTTGAGTGTGAAAACTTGCCCAAAATTAATTTTCAGTCGTAAAATTGAAAAAATACGCCATTTTTTCTAAGACTGAATAGATGTAAAAATTGGGAATTGGTCAACATGGTGGTGCTTGCACTTTAAAGACTCTTCTTAACAATAGATCAGTGGTGTATCAATATTGGTTCATACTGTGCATTGGTTGAACACTTGTATTTGTTTATTCATAAACGCTACTGTCTTTGTAAGTTTTTTTTTGTTTTCATTATACAGGCTTCAAGCAATTTACATTGCTTTGTACAACCTTATCTGTAGAAGTGGTGGTGGTGGTAAGAAAGGATATTTTAGATGGAAGGAAGATATCTGTGGTTTTATAGAGAAGCATTGGTCAACACTACTCCCAAGAAAGTAAGGAATCAGAGCATGTATATTTTTTAAATAAAATTCTCACATTTTTGTAGCTGGAACCAAAACTAATGGTTTTCTTTACAACTCTCATTCCCTGATTGTTGCCTCAGCCAATAAACTGCTTCAACAATTTTAACAATGGTGTGAAATAGTTCTATTGAGTTTTGTTAAGGGTGGTGTTAGAATTATGTAAATTGTCTTTCAAGAATCTTTTCTTTTTGTTCCTAGTAGTTAAGAAAAGGTTCTGTTTATTGTCTTATGAATTGCAAGTAAAGTTTGTGACTGTGTTCCAATCAAACAAACAACTTAAGAAAAAGTTACAAAAGTCAGTCAGTGATGATATGAACGGTCTTTATTTGTGACAGAGAGACCTGAAAAAAGTCTGGGATTCTAATCCTGTAACCCTGTGATATCTGTGCAGCGTCCTTACAAACCCACAGCTGTTGGTAGAAAATTGATTCCCAAAGGGGTGGGGTCTTTCATGTCAAACATTAAACTGGTTTTAAAGCTAGAGAAAAATATCTTGATATTAAACATATTATTACAAAATTGTTTCAGAAATTGATTGATACGGTTTGAGTGATACCTTAGAATTTTCCTATGTAAGGTAATATGACATAGGTGTTACACTCGGTTTTGGTATTGCTGTGCTAGTTGCGAACAAACATGTCAACGTTATTTATGATGATATTATCTAGAACGAATGTAAGTCATCTCGCCCCATGGTTAACTTGCCCCAGAAAACATGTGTCTTGTACATTGGGGCGAGATGACCAGGACCTGGGGCGAGATGACCAAGAATTTGGGGCGAGATAACTTGGGGCGAGATGACTTGTTACCTCTAGAACACTACGAGGATACAGGTTTTTGAAAAACGTTTATATTTGAAAACAAACAGCTTTTGACCAGGAAAAAACAACCAAGATGGGAACAAAAGAACGTGGATATGAAACAACTTTTAAAACCATTCTGCTGCATGAATTAAGTTGAATTATAAATTAATTTCACCTAACAACCGAAAAACAGGAAGCGCACGGCTTTGTGGACCAGTACAGTGGCAGGGACACTATCAGTGGGATGTCCACAGTATTTCAAGTCTGGGCAGAAAGAATTCAAAGAGTCTGGTTGGTGGACTCTGCAAGAAAAAATCCCACCAGCTGTGAAACTGGCTGATGTGGGTCGTGCCGAGGGCCGCCTTAGAAGAGGTGGAGGGTCCAGAAAAGGTTCCAGGAAGAGACAGGGGTCAAAACCGAACACTAATGACAGTGTAACAGCAGCGGCTGAAGAGGTATGAATTTCAATTGACATGTAACATTGTGTTATGTACTTGTGGGTTAATGTGTGTTGCCTGGGAGTCGCTTTAGGAGAATTTGGGGGGGGGGAGGCCTCGAAAGGGTTCCAGGAAGAGACAGGGATGAAAACTCAACACTGGCGACAGTGTAACAGCAGGGTATGCAGAGGTATAAACTGTCGTCTTCATGTTACATGATCATGGTGTTGTGTGATTGTTGGTCGATGTAAAATGTGCCAAGGGGCGCCTTAAGATGAGTTGTGGGTCTGGAGAGGGCCCCAGGGAAGATGGGATCGAAAACTTAACAATACCAACAGTGTAACAGCAGTGGCAGAAGAGGTATTAATTCCTGTCATTACGTTGCATTGTGTTGTGTGATTGTTGGTCGATGTAAAATGTACCAAGGGGCGCCTTAAGATAAGTTGTGGGTCTGGAGAGGGCCCCAGGGAAGAAGGGATCGAAAACTTAACAATACCAACAGTGTAACAGCAGTGGCAGAAGAGGTATTAATTCCTGTCATTACATTGCATTGTGTTGTGTGATTGTGGGTTGATGTGGATCACGCTGAGGATGGCCTCATGGTTGCCATGGTTAATTAGTCAACTCTATAAGGAACAGAGGATTCAAACGCTAACACTTAGTCACATTACATACAAGTATCAAATGTCTAAGGATCTAATGAACCTCAGCTTCGTACACCATTTTTGCCATAACTTCTAGTCGCTGGTGAGGATAGAAGTAATTCTGGTTTTATCAGTATCATCTCCTGCATATCACTTTGCCATTTGACGACTTGTAGGCCTGCAAGTAACCATATTATCACCAGTAGTTTGTTAAAAGACAAACGATAATGCAGTTTAATTATCCGAACGAAACAAACGTCAGTATTTCATGAAGAATATTACAGAGTTGTGTAGATATTGATTTTTAAAAATGTGTAAAGTTGTGTTAATGTGTCCTTTTGATATATTGTAGTTTTGTTTCTTCTCCTGCTGACTTTGTTGTTGTAGACTTTCCAAACCATCAATGAACCCGTTACAATGGATACGTCATCAGATACCTTAATAGCTAAGTTGTTGACAGATGAGGAGCTTAACGAAATGCACAGAACGCTATCAGGTAAGTTAAAAGCGTAAGTACTGCTTGTGGGATTCGGTTTGAATGATAATCATATATATAATAATATAATGGTAGCGCATGCGTGTTAGTATCAAGTACTCACAGCCACTAACATCGGCACTTAGAGTACTTCGCGAAGCTAGCAAAATCCTTTACGTGCCTAGTGGCCCATAGGGCTGGCGCTAACATGTGCTACCAATATTTAAGACTCTTTCGACAGTCTAGATTCTATTGATTATTGCTGATGCATTGGCTTAAACTTCATTTCAGTCTATGATAATGCTGGGATATGGCACGCAAACCAATTGTTGAAATCCCAGTGACCACCTTGTCTTTCCGACAACAGTTTGCGTGGAGATTCACTCACTGCAGTACACTAACAAGAAAACACTAAGTAAATGCGTTGCTGAACGTTTTGATTTTGTGCAGTAAGTTATATAATTCTAGGTGAACTAGAGTCTTAGGGCCCGTTTATATGGAAAAGGTTGTCCCGGAATGAAGGGATATCTCACCTAACCGAGTTACTTGGGGCGAGACAACTTTTCATACATTTCTCTGTAAAACGCAGCCAACCGTTTATATGACGTCCCGGGACGAAGGGTTGTCTCGGGTGCCAGAGATAACACGCCTAGCCGAGGCGAGATATCCCTTCAAACCGAGATAAATTTCTCCATATATACAGTTTGTCCCTTCTACCCGGGACAACTCGAGTGTTAATGCTTAAAATTTCCCACATTTGATTGCTGGCTTCGGGCCAGATATTTTCCATGTAAACACACGGCAAAGTTGTCCAGGGTTCAAAACCTCATATAAACTGCAGGTCAAGTTATCCCGGCTGGAAGAGACAACCCTTTAACTCGGGATCATATAAACAGGGCCTTAACGAATTCCTAAACAGGCTTACGACACACGCGACTGGTTATTGAAAGGATTTTCGTCCTTGTTTAAGATTTGATATAATGACACAATATATAAATCGCAATGAAAACTTTGGCTAAAAACTATATCCAATCACCGTAAAGCCTCGGACGAAGGGCTATCCGTGAAAACATCAGCTTCTCACATTACTTACGCTAGTGATCAATCTTTTCAACCTGGAGTTGACTAAAGTGCGCGTTTTACCTACTCGCCGACGCAAGTTCAATTGTTTTTGATATTATTAACATACTATACTATACCTTATATAATATACTATACCGTACTTTAATTAAACTGTTTGACAATTAACTTTAAGCCGTTGTTTTTACAGATCCTTTACTTGCACCAGATTTCATGGAATTTGAAGACCCATTGTTCTCTAGTCAAATTTCATGCAAAGGTTAGGCCTTTCTTTTGGGAGCTCTTTCCTAGATAAAATGATAGTTAAGTTGTAGCAGTAATTATTGAAAGAACAATTGATACTGTAATGCGATCCAGGGAGGGTTTGTGTCTTCCTTTAGACTCGCACGTGGTCTGAGATTTGTTGACATCAATCATGCTTTGATGGTTTTCGTACGCGTACTGTAGGTTTTACCCCCAGTAAAAGTCGACTTCCAGCTTATTTCATCATGCTGTGATGTTGTGGTCAGAGGTCATAAATGTACTTTATAGTGGCAGCTCTTACGTTGCCGTCTTCTCGTCATCTTTGGGTGAGCATTCGTTTTGCTGATGGCGGCTTTCCATTTGCAAAGATTCAAAGTTTTATTACTAACTATATCCTTTACTACAAACCGTATCCATGTCTTTCTAGGTGACCCTCTAGATTTTTTTCTTCTTTACTTAAAAGATAAGAACCTGCCTACCCGCAGGGTTATCCATCTCTCTTAGAAACACATGTCCAAGCAACCTTATCGGTTCCTTATTACTATAATAGCTCCAAATAAAAAGAAATGGTCCTAAAATTTTCATAAGGTAAACGTTTATTGCTGCATATAGCTTCAGAGAAGTCAGTGGATGAGGAGATGGAGGACACCAAGTCTGAAGATACAGAATCTGTGATATCTACCTGTAGCAAATCGGAGTTTAGAGAAAAACAAGATGGTGCACTTCTTTCAACAAAAGCTAAAGTCAAGTCCAAAAAGCCTTCAGCTCCTAAGAAGAAGTGAGTGGTGTTTTAAGCTCAAAGGTTTTTCATATTAGTTGAGTACCAAGAATTCTGTGCTATTCAGGCTGTGCAAAGAAATCCGAAAGTTTTGGACTCTAAACTCCTCACCATAAAATCCATATTTCCTTTCTGTGGATCCCAGATTCAGTGCGATTCCAGGGAAGATTCAAATCCAGATTTCACAAGAAACCTGAGGTCGCATAAAAATATAAATCCATACCCAACTGCGGATTCGGTTTCAAGAAACGGCGTCGTTTTTTTAGGATAACTCGTTGAATTGCTTTATACATGAAAAATAAAATTCTTAAGTTATTTTCCTAGATTTTGAAAGAAAAACAGTCCTAAATATTTTTGTGACAAAGTCTTATATTTAGAAACCTTTAGTGCACTTGGGTAAATACATCTTAGTTTCTATCATGCAAATGGAATTTGCGTTATCTCTAGTTTCTGTTAGCAATCGAAAGTCTTTGAATTCTCCCGGATTGAACACTAATCCATCTTGGGTTAGCTCGCAATAGAAATGATGAGGTATTTTACCACCCTGCTATGGTTTGAAAGATTAGTACGATTTGGCGGAAAAGTTGGTTTTCGCAAACGTTGAAGTATCATCAGAGCCAGCTAAGAACCGAACAGGACCTGGTTGTCTGAAGGAAAAGATCGCATGCAACTGCGCCATGTTGGGTAATTATTTACTCAAGCTGACACAGTTCAGAGTGGTCTCGCTGTGGTTTAAAGTCACAACATCTTGACCAATTCTGGTAATATGTTAAATTGCTTAAGCACACAACTTCTGGTTTGTTTGAGGTTTGAACTCATAATATTAGGAACAAGTACATTCAAGTGTCTTGTTCAAGCACATGACATATTGGTCTGGCTGGGGTTTAAACTCACGATATTATGGACTAGTCAGGTAAACAAGAGAATCATGAGTTCATTGTATTTGTTTTAGGCTTGTGCCTCTTAATGAAGAACAGGAGAAGGAGATGCTTTTTCGACTGAATGCTTGTTCAAAGGTATTGCGCTCTGATCCTGATGCTCGGAGGATGAGAAGAAAACTTATGCTCAGGAAGGTACTGTGAAACAAACAAGTTGAAATTCTAGAAAAGGTAGTCATCGAATCGGATGCCCAGAACTAACACTCTAAAAAGAAGGCATGCAGGGTTGCAGGGTAGTCAGAGGCCCGGATTGTGTTTGTCGTAGATGATCAAAGGTGAAACTTAACCAATTTGTTTGCCTCCTACTAGTCGGGATTCTTAACTGGGATAGGGGGTTAAAATATTAATCATGACACTTAAAAGCCCTTTCATTTTTTTTGTTTGCATCTATAATTTTATCTATCCATGTTTCTTTCTTTATTAACTGATTATGTGTTTATTAATGGAATTAGTCTTCGTATTGGTGACCCGGATGATAGAACTCTCGATTCCTTGGTTGCGCGGAGTGCATTCCAAGTTTGTCCTTTTTACAGATCGCAAAAACTTGAACCTGGGACAAAATTGAGATGATACCTGAATAGCGAGGTTTTTCAGATATTGTTGTACAAATTATATTGAAAGTAGGTTATTAAAAGTGGTTCTTTTGTTGTCAGCTTAAACGCGAGAGAGGACTGCCACTGTTTGATATCGATAAGTTAGTCGGAGACACACTAAAGACGACTATGAAATATGTACATTCTGATGGTGACTTTGTTCCAGTTAAAGTAAGTAAGATGAAAAAATAGTTTCACAAAAGATGAAAGGCGATAAACTGTAAAGGCCATGCATGACTAAGATTACTGATGTTCGGGCTGATGTTAGTCCTTAATCGGAGTAAAACTTTGAGGCCTTTAACAAGACGGGATCATTGAAGCAGGCTCTTGCCCGATTTTTGTATTTTAAAGATAATGTGAGTCAGACTTTTCATTGACGGGAAATAAATTATCCATCGCCGGTTAGCTCTCACTCATTTTACTGACTTCATAAGGATGGAAATCTGAGTCATGTTTGGCAGAAAAAATGGTTACGCAATTCCCAAATCTTAACATAGTCGGGGTTGAACCTCCAAAACTTATGGCTGGAATACAGAGACCTGCGCCAATCACACAGCAGATGTGATTTTTTTAAATGAAAATGATAAGAAAAATTTGATAGTTGATGTGATAGAGTGGGATAAACGGTGAACTGGATGGCAACAGTAACATCTGCCACCAACAACTCTGGAATTTTCAGTTTAATTTCTCTACACAGATGACTGGATGCAACGACGAAAACAGAATTCATTCCGCAAAACAGGTACATTATTATTGTCTCTTATGGGAGCATAATTTGAGTGATGCTGACTGTTTTAACTCACTGGAAAATGAGTTTTAAAGAAACAAGGACATTTCCATATGTTTCATCTTAAATCTTTTCTAGGATCTTTCAAATGCTCTTGTTTTAACAGATCTCCCAAGGAGAAGAAGGTGCTAGCGCAAGTCAACTCCATCTTGTAGCAAGTCGTATTTTAGACAGATTTCAGGTTAGGATGACATTTCTAGATACCCAAGTCCAAATAGAAATAATAATTTGCTTATAGTTTCGGTCATCAGATCTACTTTTTTACCCTTTTTGCTAAAAAAATGTTTAGATTTCGTTTCCATTTAATTTGACCTTTGAACGACCAGTGGTTGGTGATTTCACAGGTTTTTTGTAGAAGTTCCCACTTAATGGAAGCAAAATGCAGTTATAACAAATGTGCATACAACGTGCGAAACGCATTAATATACAGTTAGACGCTGAAGTGAAACCAATCAATTTCACGTTCTCGAATTAGTTTTTTTATAGTATTATAATTTTCAGTCTTTAAATCTTGCTCAAATTTTAAGACATTACTTAAATAAAACCAGGACTGTTACAGGATACCTTTGTAAAGGATTTATTGAAAAGCAGTTGTAGACTTTGACATCGAGATAGTGAACAAGAACTGTTTTGTATTTCCATTTCAGTTACAGGTACATTTAATCTACCTACCCCATTGTTTTTCTAACAATTTTGAATAACGGTCTAATTTTTGACAATCGTTTTCTAATGGCGTCATGCAAACGATCTTTCTAGTTATAGACACAATGTATTTAACAGGGCCGACGGAAGTTCATAATGATTGGGGGGGCAAAGAAGATATTAGCGAGCGCCGAAGGTGCGAGTCTCCAGGGGGACCGGGTGCATGTTTCCCCGGAAAATTTTGGCAAACTACACTGCCTGAAATGCCAATTCTACGTATTCTGGGGGTATTTTGGAAATATTTAATATGAAACTTCTAATAGAAGTCCTCGGCTTTATGGAGGACAAGTGGCAAGTTTGTCTCGCTGCAAACAAAAACTTGTACTTAGTCTGAGAATTGGGGGAGGGGGGGGGGGGAAAGCAGCCGCCCAACCTGCCCTCCCTGCTCCGCCGGCCTTGTTTAATAGCGAAAGTAAAGCTTTAAAAATTCAAATGTGTACATACAAAACCTTGCAACAAACTAAATCTTATTAATCACTGTACACTTTTAAGTTGAATTGATGGACCCACTAAGATTGACCTACTCTCAACATAAACTATAAATGTTGCTGAAAATAAATAGCAAAACAGTTACTGTTCATCAGAAGGATACCTAAATTGTGTGCAGTTCCACAATTGGTTTCAATTAGTTTGTGGCTTCATACTCATAGCTCAGTTGATAAAAGTGCTGCACCAATATCGGAGATATCACAGCTTCGTGTCCATTTAAAAACGAAACTTTTCATTTAGCCTTCTCTTTCGGAAACTATTAAAACGTTTTCCCTTTCGTCCTCTTCCCAGGCTGTTCCCCACCTGCTCGCGTCTCGTTGTAACCAATCATCATCCTTTCTCACCCGCTTGGTTGGAGGAAATGAAGAAACGTTTTTGAGACCTGTAACCAGTCCCTACACGGCCAGGTGTGATCTTTTGTTACTACTACTAACTCTGGTTGAGTAAGCGCAGTGATACGCTTAGGAGCAAAGAAAAGCCTCGTGATTTAATGAACTCAAGCAGGCCTGGAGATTTTAGAAATTGTCGGAAATCAGTTTTCGGTTCCGTGTATCTGATTCACGGGAAACTGTCGGAAACCACTCTTCGGTTTTGTAAATTTTCATCATGGGAACCTATATTTTTTTATAAAGGAGACTATAAAAAATAGGGTTGGAATTTTATAATAAATACATTTCTAGTAAGCAAGCATTACGTCTACTGACTGTATGTATAGCTGTATATGGAAATTATTAGCTTATTAGTTATAATACGGTATATCAGGCCTGGAGATTTCAGAAATTTTCGGAAACCAGTTTTCGGTTCCGTCATTTTGCCAGCACGGAACCGACACGTAACCGGAAACGATCGTTTACGTGAAATATTCTGGCCTGTCAAGGTTAAAATGTTTCATCACCACAGTTATTTGAGTAGGAAGCTGACGTTCCGTATGTAGCCAATCGTTCGACCACCAAATATGCAGAGAAAATTAAGGTTTTATGTAGGGGATAGAAAGTATAAAAGTTGATATTTTAATATCTAAAAATGTTACCGAGAATTCTGAAACTTCCTAAAATTTAAAAAAGCTGTTTGCTCTCGATTTCCTTAAAGGAGACGTCATTGTGTAAAATATTTTATATTACGCTACTCTTGTCTTTAAATTTTGTTTTATTAGAATCATCGTCAACAACAAAACATCTCCAACCTTTGATCATCATCATCGTTATCATTAATACTACACCAACATTAAAATCAAAATCACCGTCAAGTCACTAATCCTTTAACGAGCCTAGTGGCCCATCGGAGCCGGCGCTTATCTCTTGGTTTCTGTATTGTTAAGCGGAAGGGAGTCCTTGACTCCCCCTGGACGGGACACTAATCCATCGCAGGTTAGCTCCCAGACGAAGCTGGTACTCATTTACCAACCTCGTAAGGATGGAAAGCTGTGTAAGCTTTGGTGGTAAAGATGGTCACACAAATGTTCAAATTTTGGCAGAGCTTTGGATCGAACCTGGGACCTTGTGGTTGGAAGGCAGAGATCTTACCAACTGCGCCAACCAAGCCGCCTAAAGTCAAGTCACTAAATTATCATTCTCGTCACCACAACCATCATCATCATCATCGCCAACTTCATCAATCCTGATGCAAAGAAACATAGAAATGATCTACTGTACTTAAAAGTAATTTGTTTCAATGTTTTCATAAAAAAAGGAGAAAGATCACTATAAAATCATGAATTTTGTTTCTTTTTCCTTTGTTTTCTGTTTCCCTTATCTAGAGTTTTAAAGCCATTCATTCGTCGTGATTACGAGAGTCGACCGTTGAAACTGAGGTTATTGGAGGAAATTATCGCTCACCACCACAGGTTCGTGCGCCTCAAAGACGACTTCAGATTATTCGCTTGATAAGAGATGATCCGATTATTATGCCCAGTAACTCATATATTTATATACTTTCCAGCTACTACATTCAAACGTCATCTGAACTGTACGTACTTCGTACCAAGTAACCTGTATACTAATAGGATGACGCATAGCCGTGTAGAGGGGGGGGGGGGTTGAGTTTTTTTAGTATTCTAAGTGGTAAAACAACACGGACATGGCCCATGTCGAAAGATTATCATATCTGTAAGTATAGCAAGGAGTTGACGTTTCAACTTTCATTTCCACGTGAAAGAGGGCTAATGCTTGTAAAATAGCTAGAGAGTCAAAGAAAATCAATCTCCAACAAAAAAAGGAAAAATTATTTCAACTAACAAAAACGATCACGTACTAGCATTCGAATTGACGGACAATAGTGAACGCTGCAAGTGGAAAAATAGATGATACATTATCAAATCATTTTAACCTCCATTCCTTTACTTTTTCTCTACTTGTCTTTTAAATTCTGATTGTTCTGGAATAATTTTTGGCTCTTTTCCCTTAAATCGTTTAGGAAAATCAATTATTGTAAGAACATAATTTGCCTTTTTTATCCTTCACTTGAAGTGTTAGAGCATGAAAGAGTATGCCAAGCGACATTGAAGTTTATTAAATGGCATGCTGTGCTTTGCTTTCTACGTCATATCTGGTCACTTATTTGTGGAGCCTGTTTACTTTTGTTGTGATTTAATCAACACTAGGTTGAAACTCAAATCATTGCGCGTGAGTGAGTAGGAAGTTGATGTTTCGAGTGTTAACCCTTTGTTGCTCGAAGGACTAACGCTCGAAACGTCAGCTTCCTACTTCACGGCGATGATCTATCATTTCAACCTAATGTTGATTAAATCACGTGTAATACTTATTAATTTGCCGACACACTTCACTTTTAAAAAACTATTTAACGGTTGTTTTCTTTCGTCAGTTGATAAAACATTGTAGAAGGTACATTTGTGACTTCGGTTATCTTTTTCCCCCTTCAGCCTCGTTGGACTTGATATTTGTAGACACGTCAGTAATGTTTCGGCTCTTCCGATCAAAATCGAAAAAATTGCCTAAAATGCCCATCTCTTTAACTCCAATCACATTAGCCTCACTTTCATACTCGAGAACCTACTGATCTTAGAACTGTCAATGAATACAAATATTTTTATTTCTTTTAGGGTAGATCCGGAATGGGTTGCCCCCCATACCTCCCCCCTGGACTACTGCTATGTACAACCTCACCACATCCCTTCGGTGAATGCCATGTGCCGAGAGTTCTTCTGGCCAGGAATTGACTGTAAGTTGATTTCCATATTGCGTCATCATAATTATTGATATTGCTATAACACTAAAATTTTTTTTGGCTCAAATCCTTTAACATATAATTTTAAGTACTTCTGCGAAAAAAAATTTTGAATTTGGTCAAATAGATTTTTTTCTACAGTGGCTCAAACTAGCAAAATTTGAGGCCATCGTGGTTCACGACCGCGTTGTCGGGGGACTGGGTTGTGACGTCATTCCCGGACTTTCTACTATTGCTCAACGTGTTATTTTCTAAGACAAATAGGCGAACTGTAATGAACTTCTGAATCGAAAACCTTTGACTCACTCATGTCCATCTTGTTGTGTTTTGCGCGTGTCTTGATCCAAATTAAAGATTTGATGTCTGGGAATGACGTCACAACCTAGTCCCCCTAAAAGGCGGTCGTGAACCAACAAACGCGAACTTCAAATGCGTATGAAAATTTGAGAATACGAACGATTTCGAAAATTATTTTTTAAACGTCCTCATTTTCAAAACACGTTTAGAAAATAAAAAAAAAAATTAGTGTTATAGGCACTTTAACCTTGATAACGAAAATAATGAAGGTGAAGATAATAGTGTTGGTGAAAATGGACATGGAGTTGGTTTTACTGCAAAGCTTAGAGAAAAAGCTCTCTAAAAGAAAACGTACTTTGAGAGCTATTCCTATAGAATATATCCATTCTGCACAACCTATTTCGATCAGGTGTTTAGAACTCGTGTCTACGGCCTCTATGATCCAAGCTCAAACCTCGGGCCTCACAAGTAGCCTAATTTGGCTTATATCAATATGACCTCGCGGGTTTTTCTTCGAGCACTTCGGTTTTTCTCCCTCGGTTTAATGGGAACGACTTTATTAATGATCTTCGAAGTCTTCAATGGGGATTGGAACCCATGGCTTCTGCCATACCAGTGCAACACTCTTAGTAACTGAGCTTTGAAGCCACAGCTGTTGGAAGCAGGTCAGTTTTTCTTGGTCCGTCATCGCCACTCAGTGAGGTACAACGTTACTTTGATTGACCTTGTATCGCGCTTGTTAGCAAACGGGGGCTTTAGTTAAAGTTTAACTCTTAATTGTCAGCAGCTAAAATTCTTTCTCTCATTTTTTAGTGTCAGAGTGTCTACAATATCCAGATTTTAGTTGCGTTGTACTTTACAGGTATTTATCCACAAAAAATGACGTTTCAATCTTTTTGGAAAAGCCCGAGATTCAAGAAACAGTATAAAGACATATCTTATGTTTTAACTTTAATTTCAGGAAATTTGTGATTGGATTTGCCTTTATGGTGCCTGACGTGAAGTACAACGAGGCGTACATTTCCTTCATTTTTGTTCATCCCGACTGGAGACGGGCCGGTATTGCATCTTACATGCTGTATCACTTAATACAGACTTGTATGGGAAAAGATGTGACTCTCCATGTGTCGGCCACTAATCCTGCTATGCTCATGTACCAGAAATTCGGTTTCAAACCTGAAGAGTTTGTCGTGGGTTTCTACAGCAAATATTTACCAGAGACAAGTTCTGAATGTAAACATGCTTTCTTTTTAAGGCTTCGGAGGTAGTAACTGCTTTAGAGGTCGATCTTGATCTCGCTGATTAAAACGGACGTGACTCCTCTGTTCTTACTCGTTTTATGCTAGTTTTCTGAGCCAATTTAAGAGCAATTCCAGTCCTTTATTAAAGTTCTAAGTTATCAAGTTATTGTTTTTTTCCTTTTAAAAGCAATTAAAATCTAAAGGACAAACTTAAAACTTTGCAATCTTCTCCTGTTAACTGGTTATAGTTAACTACAAGTGTAGCCAACCATATCCATTAATTATTTTTTTTTAGTGCAAGTCTGCTGAGTACTTGCTGTTCCATCATAGATAACAAACTTAAAAGACCAGTCTGCTTGACTGAGAGATTATAAGTGATATTTGTGTTCATAATTCTAAAACTGCCTGGAAACCATACATTCTTGCTAAAAGAGATTTACAAATTGTTTTCAGCGAGGGAACCCTGATATTTTTGAATTTTTTTAATTGCTCCGTAAAAGATGAACGTTCTTCTAACTGTAACGACCAGCACAGGCAGAGCAGATATTCTAGCAAGTTTTCACTTTCAACCAAACGTCGATTTTCTTCAACACATAAAGCATATGCTAGGGCAAATAACCCCAGTTTTTGTGTAGACAATGAACCCGGCCATCGAGGCCCAGCCGGAAAGTCCTCAGAGCACTTTGCTATTTTGCTTGTGTCAAAACTAAAATATAGATGATCAACAAATGGAGGATGATTTTCTGTGTACGTGCATTCCTTCATACTCAAAGCCATTTTGTTTTGTTGTCCAGTGACTGAATCAATATGACACAAATCTAGCATCCCGTCAACACCGATTACATCATCACTAGTTTCAATCAGGTTGCACCTACTTCCCTTTAAATCTCTCATTGTGTTCTCCCAAAAAACAGGAGGATTAGGTTTCTTGACAGGGGGGCCACTAGCAAAAGCAAGGTGGATTAAAGGCACAAGGGTAACCCAAATATAGCCGTGTTGTTCTTCCCAGTTTAGTATCTCATCCGGGTTGTGGCACTTGAGGAAATCATCAATTAGCTTATTGATTGTATTAACCGTGACTGAATCCAGCTTAATGGAGTAAGATGTGCTCAGAGCTGCAAGAATTAAGCAGCCAAAATACCTGAAAGTCACCAGAGTAAACTTATAGTTGACAGTAAAAAAAACCTTGATGCTCGCTAGATCTTAATTAAATTTTGACAAATCAGCCTACACTTGTTCTTAAATTGCACAACCAACAATTATGAAAACAGTATGTACAGTTATTGCAAATATTAAATATTTGCCATTTAGAAAGTAAAAAAATAAATAAATAAAGTGCTGTTTAACAACAAAAATACACGGCGAGATTTGACGTTTCGACGTCTCGCTGGACATCATTTTCAAAATGAATTTACAAAGTTAACTTGAAATGACGTCCAGCAAGACGTCGAAACGTCAAATTTCGCTGTGTATTTTTGTTGTTAAATGTTTAAATAAGGGTTTATTACTTAAAGGTGCTGTTTGGAATGCTTTCGAATCTTTAAAACTGTGTAAAAAACTATGAAACCAACCATTTATCATTGGTTAGTATGGATGTTATATGGCCATGCATTATCCTGTTGCAAACTAAAAAGTTTTCAGATTTGGTTTAAAGTGTTTAATGTAATACAGTAGGTCTTATCTATATTAAGATAATCTGGTGTAACAGCCAAAACAGCTGATAATTAGTAACAGGTAATAGTTCCATTTATTATGAACATGTCCTAATTAAAACGACCAAGTGTTTATGTACCCTTCTATTGAGTTACTTTATGATTGATAAAATGTGTGGTAAATTAACCACAATCTTTTTTCTTTCCCTGAAATGTAATAACCTGAAGTCTTCTATGGTGTTGCTTTGTAAATTCCTACCCCCTTCCCCATCACCTTAAACCCCCACCAAGAGTTTCTTGTTATAGATTTGGTTCTTTTATAAAAAAATCATGTACACATAATTCCTTACCTGATAACGATATCACCTTCTTTATCACCAATTGATTTTGAAGTTGTATCAATTATGTTAATAAGAAGTCCCTCTTTTAGAAATATAGTGTGTGTTTGTGTGCTCCAAGTGCAGTAAAAAAGTCCATGGATGGCACACTGACTGCAGAACAGGGAATACATTTCTCTTGTCTGGGGAAGGGAGCGGTCCATCATAGAAATCATTTTGTTTATGGCATTGGCATTAGAAACCAGAGCAAGTCGGGCACTCGCGTCAACCTCAGTGCATCTAATAATAATAATAATAATAATAATGATGATGATGATAAAAGTAATAATAATGATTATGATAATTTTAATAGCTGTTATAATACCTAACAGTTTGGTTGGTTGGTTGCTAAGAGAAATTTTATCCCTTGTAATTTTTTTGTTCTGATTGGCTAAAATAGCATTGGATTAGATCTTATCTTTATTCTAATTGATTGGAAGCTGCCAAGTTCTCACAAAAATGTTCTCCAACAGCCACTTTTAGCTCAAACTTGGCCCTTTATCATTTTATTTCAACCAATCATTTTTATATAGTTTATCCCTGTGCATTCTTTTCTAATTTTTAAATTCTTTTACAAGCCCAGTGACCCATGGGGCTGGCCCTTATCTCCAGTTTCTGTAGTGTTAAAAGCAGATGAGAGTCCTTGACTCCCCCTAAACGGGTCACTACTCCATTGCTGGTTAGCTCCCAGCTGAAGTTGGTATGGATTAATGGGCTAAAACTCAACATGCAATGATAGATACACTACTTCACTTCTATTTAAACTACTACTAGCATTACTAAACAACTAATATGACAGCTATAACTACTATTACTACAACCTCTACCATACCATTACTAAACTACTACTGTCTAAATAACGATAATAGCACTACTGCTGCAGGGTTTTCAATAAGAATCAGAGTATACGTAGGTGGCAAAACCGGAAAACTAGGAAGCTAAAGATCAACTCGCAAAAATTATGCAAGGTTACCAGGATCACTGTTCGGATCATCACAAACGACTACACAGAACAGCGCTAGAAAAATTCAAGAGAGACGCAACTTTTTTGGTGTTTTTCATGTTTAAATCTTGGCAAATGGTAAAGGTGTGTTTGCTGTGAATGTTTCTCGATTTATTTCTATTATATGGATATTTTTTCTGTCAAAGTAGGTGGCAGATTTAACTGAAATAGCTGGCAAATTTTTCTGGCCCCCAGCTCTTACTGAAAGCCCTGCTGCCGCTATTACTACAAGTTTCTAATACTAACTACCTCTACTAATACCACTACTTAAAGTTTTAAGTAATAATTTTACTGTCACTAGACCACTACAGCTAGAACCACCACTACTTTGTACATAAACTGCTGTATAATTTATGGTTAAAAGTAAAAACATTTTGAAGGTATACCCTGTCACACAACCAAGGGAGTGAAAGTTGATTTCTATCAAGAGGTTTTTCAGCTCATCATTCAAGGAGCTACACAAGGACTCGGTGTTGGGATCCAGGAGGAAGGTACAGGTTGCTAATGGTAACACACCATTGCTCATCATCAGTTTCAGTTCATTTGCTGTTTCGCAGAAGTTCCATAAAAAATACAAACACCATACTAACACCTTGTATTGCAGAATGTTTAGTTGCTCCATTATGTAGACATCGCTGTTAAGAATTTAAAACAGTATATATTATTATGATAAGAACCCAACTTTGAGATCTAAACATTCACTGTACACTGTTTCACGTTTCCATTTTTTTACCAGTAATTTAAACTCCAGGTTGAATTTTTTATGTTTATCACTTTAAGTAGTATAAGCTGCCTAAGTTTCAAGTGGTACCCCTTTGTCTACTCGAAAAAGGGGCCAAATCCTCCAGGCCCATACGCAGAAATTGCTGGGGGCTGCAAACATAATTTTTTGGGACCAAGCCCCCTCCCCACCCCCCCCCCCCAGATACATTTTCCTCTCCTTAAAACGGCTTGGATAAGTAAGAGAAAAAAGTTATTTGTGCTGGACACATTGCTTTCATAAGCAAATATGTTTCATTATCTCAAAGGTTAATTAAAATGTGAGCTCAAGGCAGAATCTAGAATGCCGAACTTATTGTATCTAACATATATATCTCAGGTGCGTATGCAACTTTTCCTGAGGGGAGGGGGGGGTGCACTTTAAGCTTGAGCGGACCATAGGTTATTAGTCCTTAAAATATGATATCTAAACAATTCTGATAT
>JAOEHV020059956.1:20130-31114 GCA_025447995.2 Isaurus tuberculatus
CTGTTGCTTTTAGGAATTCGTTCATAGAATTCGACTTTATTTAAAATATTTCTGTTGAATATCGCACAACAAGTATTTGTACTAACGTCACGAGTCATGTGACTTCTTGAATTGGAAATAAAACGAAACAAATTTAAGATCAGAAGCATAGATAAGTCCGAGGAAACAATATCAATAACTTTTCGTTTTTTTGTATCTGAAATTTAGGAGTTGAAAACTATCTATAACGGCCAAAATTTTTCTGGTAAAAGCCATTGAAACGGTTCCCATAAAAATAAATTTTAAAAAAATGAAAAAGATACTGCGAGGTCGATGGAAGCTCAATCATAAGTTTCCGTAAATCCTTTTTGGAATATATTCTTTATTTGTTGTGTTTTGAGTGTTTTTTTTTTATCTTGCAACCAAGCTAATTGAAAGCAGAAAAGGTTGCGGGGTAGATGTAGATAAAACTCATATTTTTTTCTGTTTTAGAAACAATAATTTTTCCAGAAAAGATAGAAGAGTGCGCAACTGCCATGAAAAAAACTGTAGACGCAAAACATAGGACTTTTTATAAAAATTTTATTTGATCAACTCAGAATTAAGCAAGCTAAAAGACTCATTAGTCAATTCAGATGAGGCAGTCAGAGGCTTCCACGGGGGCAGGATGACTTGCACAAAATGTATTACTCGTGTTAAAAAATTAAACAAGTTTTTTGCACAAAGATTCAATATTAGGAGGTCGAGAAACTATGTATAGTGTTCGGGGGACTCAAAAGAATAAACGTGTGACGCTTCTCTTTTGTCAGAAAGATTACTAAGATTACTAGGTGTTTTTTCCCATAAAAGATAACACTTCAGTTACAATTAGTTGCAGGAAATGGAGGAACGTTGAATTTTTGATCGTAAAGGTTTTCAAAATACATTCATTAAGATACATCAACACCGGAGACCCAAACTGTATATACTGTGCGCCACAAGCTCCGTATTGCGACACGAATACAAACCGAGCATCGCAGTTACTTTGTTAGTCAAAAGAGGGGTCAAAAAGCTCTGCGTCTAGATCATTAAAAAACCAAAACAAAAATTGCATTCAAAGATAATTAGACTGTTTTCAACAGCATTTTTTGAAATAGAAAATATCAGTATTCAGAGCGAAAATATCCTGAGCACGATTTTGAGTAACTCGGTCTCAAACCATTAAAATGACTGATTCTGTTTTTAGTTTTTTGCTTCACCTTTCAAAAAATTAGTGTTTTTATTTAACTCATGTAGAGCAAATTTAAAATGAACCGTATCGGAAGATTTTCTCTAGAAGCCGTAAAGATAATTATTGACTAGGACTAATGCATCATATTTTATTTGAACGCGGACAACTTTTTGATAAAGTTTGGCTAACAAAATGTTAATGGCTGTATATAGAGCTCAGTTTAGTCGGTCTGGTTACTAACACAATTGTAAATTTTATTTCCTTTTTTAATTATTTTTTGTCAAGAAGATGAAATACATAAGATTCTATATATCTTTATGTTCCTGAATTCAAAAATATATTTTAATATCCATGCAGCCGAATATTGCAATAGAATAACCTACGGGTGTTTGTTTCGCAATTCAAAATACTAACACTGGTCACTGAACGAGTTTATTTTAAATATCAGATTTAAAAAATCATAGTGACGTGAATAATTATAACTACGGTTCAGAAAGGAGATTTTGAATATTCAAAAATTGCTTTCTAGTGGCTCAATGCTCTCAAATTCTCAATAGCCGTTTAACAGAAAGATTTTTACAAACTATATAGTTACTGCTTATAAGCAAGATCTAGTTTGTAACTAAAAAGGTGTCACTTTTGTAACAGAAAACAATCAAGGTTAAATATTTTGAAAGGTAGTAAATCTTAAGGCCGGGTTTTTATCTATCAAATAACACCAAGTATGAAATATTGGTAGCAGTAAGGCGTGAGCTGTTAAAAAGCCCGTTAATTATTATCTTGACTGAAGCCAAAATTCGAAGAGTAACGTATCCATCAAAATGGGATTAACAAAGGTTTTTTAAAACCTCAAAACTTAAAAGTAACAAACATACATATTGTTCAGATTTTCCCAAAATGCGAGCATAACAACCTTAAAAGTTCAACCCAAATCATTCTGCTAAGTTTGAAATCAAGAGTGTTACTGTTAGTCAAAAGTTGAACTCTTATTTTTTTTTGAACAACCGGACCTTGAATAAAAGAGATGATTTGGAATAGGGAGAATTTTGTGTTTCGTTTACCACAATAATATTTACAGCCGACTGAAGTTTAAGTTCTATAATGCCAAGTTACTTAAAATGAAGTCGGCCATTAAACCAATTTGTTGACTTACAAAAATGTCATTGGTGAAGAGATTAAAAGTTTAAAGGTTTAAATGTATCTTGATAACATTTAAATTTGCTCAGGGGCAAAAATTAATAATGATATAAGAACATGAATATAAATATACCTTCTATTAATTCATGTATATATACCCGCGGTTTGGTAAGATATTGGCTAGCTCCATGGTTATTATCTATTCCAAGAATACTGTGAAAATTATGTTATAACTAATTTCTTTCAAGGAATAGAACTCTACAATCTGTTAGATTGAATTTCATTAGCAATAAAGGCGTTGAAGATGAGTCGGTTGCGTGTGAAAAGCCAACTTTTACATAATTTTAGTATTACTAATTTCAAGTATTAATGTTAAACTTACCTCAAATAAAAATGACACTGCTTTGAAACGTCAAATGACTGTGCAAAAAGTCATTTTTAGGAACTGCGATTGAAAGCTTTACTAGTTTCTTCCTTCGTCAAAGCCGCGTGAAATATACTTTCGAGGAGAAAACATTTAATATGGCAGTTCTAATTGTCTTCACGGATTAGTAAAGAACAACGGTATATAAACCCTAACGAGCACAGCAAAATACATCAACACACAATAAAGAAAAAAACTGCAGCGCATAAAAAGTTTAGAGAGATCAGTTTTTGTGTCGATGAGTAAACGCGAAATCTAAATCCACTACGCCTTGCGACAGGTGTAATTTTGTATTGCTTTTTGAAAGCTTGACTACAAACTGACTAATAAGATATTTGAGAAATCAAATCATCCACGGGTTACCGATACATCTTGATGGTCGTCTTCAGTATACTTAGAATTGAAAAGTTTCTTATAAAAAGTAGATCGATATAAGTGCAAGGCTTCTGCAAGTGTATTATTTTCTTTAGCGATCGCAAAAGCGTCTACTAGTGAGATTGAATGAGACTGAAATCTTCTTTTGTCAATACCCGGTTAATATCAATAGTTTGGAAATACTTATTTGTTATGCTTGTCATATTTAGAAAGTGTGTGAAAATCAAAAAGAGAAAAAAAAATTAGAACATAGGCTACAGTCATTAGTTTTTTCTAGCCCTTCGTCGTTGGATCATGTGAAGAAATACAGCAAATTAGTAAAAGTACAGGATACTTGCCACAATTGAAGGTTTCCTTGACAACATATTCGCTATGTTTACACCAACTTGGCAAAACTTATTCTATTCTAGTTTCTTAAAAAAAATCTTTTGTAGTGTGTTATTCTAGCTGAAGGCTGTCAAACTAGATAAACGAGGTTGTGAAACGGCGACCTAAAGCCTGAGCTGACATCCACGCTTATTCTATTCTTAAAATGTAACATATCTACGATGGTCAGTGTGTTATTTTTATATTTCGTGCTAACTAATAAATCTAATGTGCATGATTGGATGATATCGGATTAAACGTTATTAATTGTATGAAAAACATTCAAAATCGATTCAAAATCGCTTTGGTATAGTTACACGAAACAATATGTTTCAGTATGTCTTGACTCTTATATTTGTTCTTACAACCGAACCGCGTTGGCAACTTTTTAACCTTTTTTGAAATCTTTTTAAAAAACGATATGTCAAGTGATAAAACGAAGTGCTAGAAGCAGCTCTTAACAAGGAAATGCATATGGAATTCCGAAAGGAGCAAAGCTTAAAATTATTTATGAGGAAAAAATTCAATCCTTACCTATATACATCTGTGTATATTTTAAAAAAACACTATATATTGAAGTACGTACAACACATGATTTAGAGAGCTCTATAGGATGAAATTTTGTGATCACTGTCGTAAGTAAATGTAAGACCCTCTTCGAAAAAAACTTTAGTTATTATTATAAGTGTGTGAAACATAGTATTTTGAAGCGCAATGTAACAGTTTCCATGGAAAACTTTTTAAACCTGTTTAATTTACAGCTCTATACTAAATATTCAGTTATCAAAGACAGTACATTTTAACTCTTTCTAAGGAAAATTTGTTATAATCCTAGTCACTAAGGCAGGACAGTTCATTTTGACTGTTTCCAAGGTAAACTTGTTTTAACAAGTTTAAAAACTTGATTACCACTCCCGACCGTGATTATTCAGTAAGCCAAGACAGTACGTTATATAAGAGTTACCAACCAAGGCACGCCAAGAACTCATGATCAATTGAAGGCGAGTATAGCGATGCAACCAAGATAACTGAACAACATATAAGTTATGATAAGACAAACCTGCCTAGCCATGCCAAAAATTGGCAGTTAGTGAAAAAAAAAAACAACAATAGACAAAAAACATATGGTTGTAACAATATACATAAATCTGAGTTGTCAAAACTTTATTTAATCCCGTAGCGAAGTCTTTTAAATCGTTTCAGTTTTCTAGGTTGAATGTTTTTAAAACTGAAATTTTGAAACTACCGGTATCAAATCTTCTAAAACTAAAAATCCATCATCATGAGCTAGTCCTGCTGTTGAACTACAGAAAACTGTCTCTTTGAATGTCTATATCATTTCAAACTTAATAGCTCGAAATACCAACAATCAAAATATTTATAATTTTCAGTAAATTTAAAAGAAATCAAAATTAAAATACAAACATGTTTTTATCTTATATTTTTGTTAGACTAGTTCCAACAAGTCTTTTCAAAACTCTGCTTAGAAAGATTACGCTTTTTTCATGAAAAGTTTCTTTATTCATTCAAAACTTATAGATGAATAACTTTCAAACAAAAATGTTACAGTCGATATAGGTAGTATGAAAGCATTCCTAGAATTAAAAACATATTACCTGAGTTGCTTGGCTGTTTCCTCTTAAAACGTGTGCAAAAAAAGATGAAATGAGCAGATATTGGTTTTGCTTATTAAAATACCTCCTGATGTGCATGATATGATTTTTAATTGTTTGAAATAAAGAATGGTTTTTGAGGCAGCTCGTCAATAGATTATTTCCAACTTTAACCGGCTGTAAATTCTCTGTCAGCACATTTATTGGTAATGGTTTGCAAACAATATTTAGATATTTCAGTAAAACCAGTTATTAGATTTGAGAAACTTGTTAATACCCTTAAAATTGACTTCTTAAATAACTTGGTGTCTTTTTTATGTAAAACTTTGGTTTGAACAAAGGGAGTTCACAAAATTTGTTCCATGCCAAATAATTCTGAACGGATATTTATCAAAGATAAACTAGGAAAAGATTTTATTCCTGTCACGAAAATTATTCTAAAAGCTCATTAACAGCTTCTTTCGCATTTCAATACCATAAATCACAGCTAAATTCTACATTAGCTAACCTATATGTTTTTCTATTAGTTTTTAATGCAAAATGAAGATGAGAGTTGAGGTTTCCTGACTCATGTTATCCACTGTGAGTTGTTCTTATCCTTGTGTAACAATGTGATCATTTTTTTTTTGTCCGTTTAAAGAGCAGTTTTTTGTGAAAGTATATTATTGAAATATATTGAAGCTCAAGAGTATATCACACATGCACCGAAAATAATTTCTTTGGATATTTTTTGTTGAAACCATAAGTGAGATGTTAAGAATATTTCCTGCTGTGCGAGGGTTACTTATTCGAGATTTAAAAGTAAAACTGAGCATGTGCATGTTTACAACATAAAATCACTAAAATATAAACATTACTAACAACAGTTTGAAGTACAATCAAGAACATCGGGAGTTTTTTTAATTACAAAGAAAAAAACAGAAACTAAATTAACAGGTTCAGCTTTTGACAGCAGTTTTTGTGAACAAAAAGTGCGTAAAATGCCAAAGTATCCGTGCACAACTAGCGTATCGCCGAGTTGGCTATAAATTATCTCATATCCAACAAAACGCGAATGGAATAATTGTTTTATTAAATTTCATGAGCTTTCCGAACCCTTCGATATTCAGTTCCATTTCAATTTTACCAAACGATCGCAACACTTTTCATAGTCAGTTTCCATATATGGTTATTCGGTATATAAGCTGATAACCGAGATTGAGTGAGCCAATCAGAACGCTAGAAACGTAATATTCGAGGTTGAAAATTTAAGAAAACTTAATTACCAGAGTCCTACTTTGTGCTATTTTCAGTTGTAATTCAGATTCTAGTATATATTCTTCTGATTACACCCTTCCTGATGAGCCATTTATTAATTACCCTTGTGTGCATCTGGATGTCAGAGACTTAGCCAACTCCAATTGCCATATTTAATTATTATTATTGTTGTTGATATTATTATTATTATTATTATAATCATTATTGTTATTATTATTATTATTATTATTATTATTATTATTATTATCATTGTTATGTTTCTGCAAATTTGTGAGGACCAGAAATCTTTATAATAATAAAAAAAAACGCAAGCACGTGCAGATCGGTACGTGATGGATACAGATTTAAAAAATTTTCATGATTTAAAAAAACCTTTCTCATTAAACCGTGAATCGAGTTGACCATGACAAATCATGTGTATTTCGCAATGGATGTGCCATGACCATCCATCCTCATTCACGAATCTACATATTTTGCATTTTCTGTATGCAATTCAACATCTGTCCTTAACGGTTTGATAATTCTTAAAACGGTCAAAAAGAACTCTTTGTCGATTTAATCTTTTAGTTTCTTTATCGAGCAATATACATTTAGTTCAGTTACCGGATACAGAACATCCGAGTTTTCGACAATGTCTGGTTTTCAATAAACATAGACAGCTGATAGGGAAATGTCCGCTGCAGTAGTTTTGATATCAAGACATACTTATTCTTTTTTTGTGATCAATAAAATCACACACTCGGTAAATCAGGTTTCATTTTCCACTATCTACTATAAAATTTTGAAAGAACCAAAACTCGTCTATAAACTTTACTAACCTCAATGTGAAATACGCGTTCATAGAGCGGCAACTAAACTCAGCCTCCTTAGCTGTACTTGAGGAAATATTGAATTCAACCAACGTATTCGACCCCATACACGTTCAAGGAAACATTTTAATTGAGGGTGTTAAATAGTTTAAATGAATGCATTGAAATTTTTTAGAAATTTTAAATTAGGCTTTTCCCCCGATTACGAACTTCTTGGGGGCATGTAAAAAGATTCTACAAACATTTATAGGAAGTATTCGATTTGCCTTAAGCTTCAATTCAGTTAATCAAGCTTCTTGCTGTTCATTTGTTGTCTATACAAGCTTTAAAGGTTGAAATACTCAGCGGTAACCTCGTACCGTCAAAGACAGCTCTTCCTTTTGAAGCAATTAATCTACCAGCAGGTTTAAATATTTTAGAACAACATCTCCCCACTTGAATTACGAGGGAGATTAGCAATAATGATAAACGTCCTTTATTTTAATTCATTCTCTTTTTAGACTTTCAAGTTAAATAAATTGAAGCTCAAAGAATCTTTCATTCTAAATCACTGGCTCCAAACGTTTTGTTAAAAATCGACTTTACGGAAAATAAGAATAAAAATTAAAAAGGTTTCAATATATCAGCTGCCACTGCATTAATTCCAGAAAATCCAAATAAAGAGAGTTAAATGAGAAAGTTTTAACTTAACGCGTATACTTGCACTACAACATTAGCACAAATCTAATGAAATAAAAACATTAAAAACTCAATTTATTTGGCAAAATTGATAAAGTCTAATACGCAGAGCCATGGAACATAAGTTTGGTTTCCTCTCCTTGTTTCACGTTTGAAATGAATGGAAATTAAACAGATGAAAAGAGAAAGAGTTAAAGAATGAGGTCTGAAAAAATAAACGATTTGTAAGCTATGGCTTTAGTTACCGCGTTTCCAGAGGGCGAAGATCTTTATTGCACAAACCTGCCTCCTCCCCTCTACTCTCGGGACATCCAGGAGGAGCTCATGACTGTTGTTAGTCTATTCTAAGGTTTCATATTTGTTTAAGCTCTAGCCCTCTTGACCAATACTACTGCTTAAAAGTACCCAAAGAGTCCGTCCATCTTCAAGGGAGGAAAGAGCTAGTGGAAATGGGGGTTTAGTTGACTAGTGAATAATAAACCTGAAAATCTATCTATTGGCCATTTGCAAGATTCTCTGACTTCAATTCTTTAAATTTATGTTTTTCTGCATTGCCTTTTTCATAAACTGGTTAAATATAGACCTATTGCCTTCACAGGCATAAGTAATAGTGGATAAACTAAGAAAATATGAAAGCCATGCAGTGTGGTTTTGTATTTGTTATGGGCCGACGATAATCTTTACTCTTAAAATATTGGTTTTAGAAACAATATTTCTTTTAGAAAATATTCATTAATTCATGATTTGCGCGCTTTGCAACTTTTTTGTTTTCTGATAATATCTTCGATGGCGAAAGTTGCAATATCTTATCTTCATCTCAGTATAGACTGATTCAATCAACCTTTACAATTTGCATTTTATAAGCATGGAGCGTCTGAGTATGAAGCGATATCTTTAGATTTAATAACTTTTTTGGTTGCGTTGTCATTGCATTTATTGTATCTATATTTGAATAAACTAAAAACAACAACGCAACAACGAAACTAAGGACCTCTTTATATGGAGCCGAGCCAGCCCGGCAGGCGAGCTGGCCCGGTTACCGAGATGAAGTTTCTCCGTTTATATGAGAATGAAAATCATCCCGCATGGTGTGTTTTTATGGAATAACGACCATTCCGGTTGCCGAGATCTCGGTTGTGCCAGACGAGATCTTGGAAAGTGGGACGGCTCGCTTCTCATGTAAACACAACTCGAGTTTTATAAATAGATAAGGTCTTATTAGCGTCATCTCGGTATGCAGGCCAGCCCAGTGACCGGGGTGGATTTGCTCCATATAAACAGGCCCTAACAGTTTTGACTTTATGTTATCAAAATGAAACGCTTTCACTGTTCCAAAACTGTCATGAGTCGGCTCTGCCGAAATTTGAACATTTGTGTGACCGGGGTCGTGTAAATGAGTACCAGCTTCGGCTGGGAGCTAACCTACGATGGATTAGTGTCCCGTCCCGGCGGGGGGAGTCAATGACTCTCATCCGCTTAACACTACAGAAACCGGAGATAACCGCCGGCTCCATGGGCCAGTATGCTCGTTAAAGGATTTAGCTAGCTTAGCTTACTAAAAAAGTTTTCGCAACTTTACGAGCCAAAATGTAGGAGCGACGCAAGGTCGCTTTTGTGTGGTGTGTTTTAATAGTTTCACAGACTACGTTCGTGGTACCCGACAAGGTATGCATTAAAAAATCCCAGACACGAAATGGGCCAGCGTGTAGGTTAAGAAAGACGTGTCGAGGGCTGCAAGTGTGCCAATGGTTTCCTGGATCTGCCAGAGACACAGAAACCAAGCAGTAACGGATAGGGCCTCAACGGATAGGGCCCCAACGTGTAGGGCCCCAACGTGTAGGGCCCCAACAGATAGGGCCTCTCACATTTACAAGCACATAAACAGCTCTGAAATATATCGCTCAGTCTGCAATGATCACTGTTTCAAAATAATTGATCAGGCCTCATCTTATTATGATTTGAAAATCAAAGAAGCGTTGAATATCCTATGGGAAAAGCCCTCGCTGAATGTTCAAGTGAAGCACTTCAATATCAAACTTGCATTGTAATTCTACTATTGTAATTGAAACAATTCTATTTCTATCTCTATTGTTAATAATTTCCTATATATACATACTATTATCCAGTTTATTGCAACACTGACGAAGGCAGAAGATGCTGCCGAAACATGTTTGTTAACAAATTTAAAATTGTCGTCTATGTTTTAAAGATTGTGACTAGTCTGCTACTTAATCGTCCATTTGTAAACTATTTTTGCTTTGCATGTTTATAATTTACATGTCGAGACCTGTTTATTCTAAACGAACCATCTAGATTTGAAAACAAACAGAACATTTTTTATTTATGATATTGAAAAATTGGTGCTGATTCATACACACTATTCAATAACAAGAAAAACACGGTCTTTTGTATGAGTTTCATGTGGTGGCTCTTTTGAAAGGAAATAACAAGAGGATGAATAGTTGTCCTATATACAGCTTGTTAACGATGCCCCAAGTTTGATTTACAACAAAATTATTTCAATAATTGATGTCATCAACAGAAAATCTTGAAAATGCAATGCAACAAATCATCTAGAGTATTTCCGTAGGGCGTAAAAAGATTTAAAATTGAAAAGCTGCGTTACAAATTAAATAGTATAGTAAGTTCCCGATCAAGTTGATGTTGTATTTAGCGACACAATTTCTTCAGGCAGCTAAACAGTAAACTGTAATTTGGAAGTTAAAAATCATTCTGAAATAAACTATAAACTTTCTCGAGGATTGAAATTGCTATAGTTTTTGTCTTCGCACCTCCCATTACTTGCTGTAATACCAGTCCTCGTTTAAGACTGGTTTGTTCGCGTGATATTAATATTAGTTCATGAGCTTGCGTAAGACCTTTGCAGATGCAGTATCTTTGCTTTCTTAATTTCTAATTTAAGTAAAATGAAGTCACGGCTCATTCTTTTCACGTGCGCATTCACGTTTTTTTATACTTCATACGTCATTAATGTTAATTTAATGTAAGTCACGATATACTATAAATACGAGAGAGCACAGTACATCTCATCATCTTGACGAACCAACATGGCTGATGGAAACTTAGTAACCAAAGTGCTATATGTCTTTACAGCCTTAAGTTATGTTGCAGTTCT
>JAOEHV020059957.1:0-16777 GCA_025447995.2 Isaurus tuberculatus
GTAGAAATTATTGTCAAAAATAAATTTGACTTGATATGCATTAGCTGTTGTTGATTTCAAACTTCGCTTTATTTATCGTGGTACTCGACCTCACTATTTTCTTTTTTTCCCATGAAAACCATGGAAAGTTTGGGGTGCGGCTTATATGCGGGTAAATACGGTACTTGATATTGGCAACTTGACAGGTAATAATCACTACACCTGTGTAACATTATTTATAATGACTGTGTAAAATCAATTAGAACAACAAAAAAGTTCTAAATCCAACTCACATCTTCATTTGTTATCTCTTCAGGCAATCCATGAAGCATGATGACATTTGATGGCTCTTTCATCCTGTGGTCAGAGTGCCGCCAGTCATCATCATCTCTATCCCTGTACCCTGCCCTTTCTCTATACCCACTTTCCCTGCCATAATAACTATCCCTGCTATCCCAATCACGCCGGTCATAGTCACGGTCTCGATAGCGACGGTCCCCATGCTGCTGGTTTGAGAGTTAAATCAACGGTTAGCATAAATGGTCATGATATAACTGTATCTAATTTTCCGTCTTTTAAAGGCCAATTTAAAGTGATACCATGAAAGTTCAGAAACCCTTACAAACTTTCATTTCATGAAAGAATTGCATTTTGTTTTTCTTATAAAGTTCTAAAAGACTAACATACAGGGCCCGGTTGTTCAAAGACTGATTAGCACTAACCCAGGGTTAAGTTTTTAATCCATGCTCGTGTTTCTTACGATCCATAAAATTACTTGGCTTGGAAATTTGAAGATAACATGTTTTTAATGTCGGAAATTCCGAACAGTGTTATTGAGTAGAGAAAACCTATCATTGTGCAGAAATAGCCATTTGAATTTTGCCTTAACCTAGGATTAAAGTTAAGGAGCTTTCGGACAACCCAGCCCTGTATTTTACTTACACAAACACTGTGGAACTCAAACATAACTTATGTTTTGTCCATATTCATTAATCATATAGTTTTATCCAGCAAAGATGTCAGAATTATGTAGATGAGAGTTTGAAATAATTTGTTCCATTTAATCTACATCAGATTTTTCATTGATTTTTCAAACTTTATGATCCAGAAAACCTGATAACAAATTTTGCCAACTATAATAAGGCCATGAATAATATTATTGTAAATCTCAAACAAAAATCAAAAGCCATAAACTTAATATTTAAAGCAAAAGCTTTCACAAATTTTTCTCTGATACAAAGATTATATACTAGGTTTTTCTGTTACATTACAAAGAGAACACAATAACAACACATCACAATCTAAGAAGAATAATTATACAGGCAGCTGTATTATAGTAAAACTGCATGTATATACTTTGTCTTTCCCACAAATTGGGGATTTTCAAAGACAAATATTATAAAAGCTCATTGAAAAATTAATATTATGTAGAATTTTAAAATAAATTATGTAAAAAGCAGCAAATTACACTATTAATGATAAACATTTAATATACTAATCATTAACCTAGAATATTTTTGAAAAGTACCAATTAGAAACAATAAAAATGCAAAATGACAACTAATATATTAACAACGACCCTTTCAGCAGCAAAATTCTTCATCCCAGATGAAGTCAAAAACCAGTAAAAATTAAACAATTCTCATTTAATTTGCAATCAAGCCAATACGAAAGAATTGTGTGTTAAAAATGCTGCTGAAAGAGTTTGAAAAGAAAAGAAATAATATATTGCAGCACTTCTTCTCTGTGATCCCTCTCTCTGTAATCTCTTCTGCGATCCCAGTCTCGATCCCGATCAAAGTCTCGTTGGTCCCAGTCCCAATCTCGATCTCTGTCATAACGATCCCTGCCACGATCATATCCCCGATCTCGATCCCTGTAGTCATACATATCCCTGTCTCTATCACAGGCATGTCTCCTATCCCGATCTCTGTAATAATCTCTATCCCTGTCAAATTCTCGATCTCGTTCTTTGTCCCAATCTCTGTCGCGATCTCTGTCTCTATCCCGTGCCCTGTCTCTATAATAATCTCTATCATTGTCACCATTATCGCGATCATCATGTGACCGGAAACCAGGACTCCTACTGCGGCTACCACCATTTTCACTTTGACCTTCTCTAAATCGGCTTATTTCACGACTTATATCCTGTTCAATTTTATCTTCTCTTTCCTGGCTGCTACATCTTCTTTGCTCATCACTTCCTTTACCCCTTGATGGGGAGAGCTTCTTGCCATAATTGTCACCACTTGAACCTCCATTCACTTTATCCCTGCATTAAGTTTTAAACCAATGATGAATATTATCAGTATACAAGTCTTAACAGGTGCGACACAACGACTTACTCACCAACATGATGTCAAAAGGGGGAAGCCCCATTACGAAAAATAGTTTGCAGCAACTGCAAACACAAATAATTGATCCAACGTGAAGTGATTTCCAACAAAGTTACTTACAGTCTTGCAAGTGGAGGAACTTTAGTAAATAATTTACAGTTCAAAGAAAAATCCAAGTACAGTCTGACACTGTATACTATCGTTATTGACAATTAAACATGTTGCAGATCTCTTCTTAATGAACTAAGTTGAGTCTTTATTCCTTTTCAGTCCTAACAATATCAGATCTTCTATATCTGTCTCAGCATTCTTACATCTTGGTGATTTTAATAATCATTTATTTTATTAGAAAAAAGCCCCCTAAGAACAAATGCTCTGTGCTTTAAATTCTAACAAATCTTTTAAAATTATTTTTTAGCTTTTAAATAACCCCAGTTAAATGCTAACTACACGTAAACTATATAACTCAACCAAGTATTTAGTAAATGAAAAATAATTAAACATTTTTTTAAAAAAGGATTGTTCAAATGTTACAATGCACTTAAGTTCTTGTCTAACATTCCTTGCAACTGTAAAAAAATAAACCTTTATGCTTGCTTGAATATATTACTGGTATTATTTAATAATGAGATTTCAATGGCTTGCCAAATTTGTGTCTAGCTTGTGTAGTCTGTTAACCCTTTCATCCCCAGGCAATTTATCAATGTCTAACTTCTCCTTACATAACTCAAACAAAATATAACTCATAATGAGAAACTTGGAATTGATTAAGTGAAATAAGCTGTGGAAGTTGAAAAGCGAAATTCTCCCAAACTACTTCTATAGAAAGTATGGAACTCAGTTGGGAGAATTTGCCAACACGCCATTTGTCGTATTTGGGGATTAAAGGGTTAAGTATGCACATATTCTAAGAACAAGTTGTGCAACAGATATGTGTGCAAACCTAAAGTTGCATGCATAACAAGTTCACCACAGACAGGAATCTTTACTATCTTTTTGTCTGTTGGTAACTTGATCCGTTTCCGCAATTTCTCATTTTGACAAAGATTGAAGCAATTTTATCATTAGTGTACACTGTTCTCAGCAATGGACAAAAAATTTCAACTTTGAGTTGTTTAAATCACAAGTTTTACGTATCTGCAAGGAAATCAGTCGTTTTCAAAAAAAACAATTCAATGAATTTTGCAGATTGATACATCTGATAAGACCACATTTTTAGGCATCTGATACTGAACAGTGCATCAATTGTGCAGCAAAACTTCTCACTTCAGTTTTTTATTTTCAATTACAAAAACATATTTTAAAACAGTACAAACATCGATCGAGGGATACTAACTGAGTGTAACTCAAAGTAAACTACAGAATTTCAGAAACCTTTCTGCTGGTTCATCAGTCTTTGTTTCTTCCATTTCTGCCTTTGTTCATTCAAAAGAAGCCAGAAGATAAAACTGCCACGCAATTAAATTCTCTGACTTCGGTGGAGGATGACGATCGACATTCGCGGTCTAAAGTCTCAATTTGCAGTGCAGTGATCTGTGTCCGCTGCAATGATCACTGAAGCTATAAACGAAACAAAAGACACGATTTTCAGTTTATTGTACTCTCATTTCGCTATTGAATTACAGGAGGGTGCCTTTGGACTATGAGGACAACGTTATACTCCAAGATTGCAGACTTTGTATTTGCGGTTCGAAAAAAGTCTTCATCAAAATTCAAGATGGCGGCGTCGAGAAGGCATGAGTCGCTCGTTTTCTTCTCTATACAATAAACCTGCAACGCAATACAAACAATCTTTTTGCATTTTCAAAAACCAGTTTTTTATCACAAACCTCATAAAATGAATCAGGCGATTAGTTTCGTCAAAAAGTTCAACAAAACTCTCCGAAATATATCACATGCGATCTGTGGCAAAAACAGGCGGCTTGGTATCTCGGCTATTTGAATCGCGCATGCGTTATCTAAATTTCCAATATGGCGGACGAAGAGGATCAATCAAGAAGTGAAAATTTGACGGTATAGTTTATTATTCTTCAGCCATTGTAAAGATTTTAACATATAATTACTAACAACTAAATTTTGTTACAAGATTAAATGAGTAAGTTTCTTATGGAAATAATGAGTATATCTAATAGACTTTGCGTCAATTTCTGGAAATAGCATGAAGAAGTTGCAAGAATCTTTAATATTTTACCTGAGAGACAAGCAAAAGTCGCAACTTTACTGGCACACGAGGCTGTAGCTTTATCAAAAGAAGTAAAGGTAAGCATCATTGTTGGCAACTAATCACTAGCGATGCTGTAAACATTTTGTGCCGATGTCAAAATTTTACTCATGGGGAAGGGGCTGGGGGAATGTATATATATTTATTCAGATACTGCAAACTGCAATTATCGGTCAAAGCAGCTTTGCATTTCATTATATCTGAAGCTTAATATGTCTACAGGTTATCATAAAAGTAGAATCTAATCAGGATGGAATTCAACAAAGTTAATTTCTAGATCGATCGTTATACCGTAGTATGATGGATATAAAGATCAAGCAATAATGATATTAATTCAAGCTTAATAATTTTTGTTAAAAGGCTGATGCTCTGGATGAAGATGGGGAACAAGCACTTTATTGTATCTGTAGAACATCCGACACAGATCGCTTCATGATGTGAGTCAGCTTTATTTAATACATATTTTAACTCTTGCCTTTTTCTTCCTCTCATGTAACTAATATTAAGTTTAACAGTTTATTAAATATTAATGGTTATAAATTACTTTTTATTATTATTAGCGGTTGTGACAAATGTGACGAGTGGTTCCATGGTGACTGCATTGGAATCACAAAAATGGAAGCCAAAGACATCAAGCAGTATTATTGCCAACCATGTCAAGGTCTTTATAACGTTTGTTGAATATATTGTTTTTAAGAAATGAATATGATGAAATAATAAATTATAGGCTAAAATTACTTTTAGAAATATTAGTAACAATAATTTTAGTCTATATTTCATCATTTGTCAGATAGTGTTAGAAAAACATTTGAACTGTGTTCTTGGTAAGACTACAGATACAATGTGTGATCTAATCAACCCTAGTTTGAAATGTAAGATCATCACATGAAGTTGTATAAAAAGCTGACTTTCTAAATGTTACCTCTTTATCTGATAAATAATTTATTTAATGCTTGAAATGTAAGCTCCTTAATATGATTCATGTTGATGATCACTTGAAATTTTATTTCTTGATTAAATTGTGTGTATAACATTTATTTACTGCATAATTTAATTAATCTGTGACTGTGGTATAACACTTACATTGAAATTGTGTTTAAAGGTAAAGGTCTTAAATTTTTTAGTTTGATAAGCAATACTTATTCTAGCAAAGAGGTTTTATGTTGCTATTGTATGAAAAAGATTCATTCATTCAGTGCTGACAAAGTTAGATTTCTTTCTTTAATAATAATTTTTCAGAGGAAAATCCTGGTCTGCGTATAAAATACAAGATCAAGAAAGAGAAGAAGAAAAAAATTCATGAAGCAGAAACAGTAAGTGTTGGGGAAACAGTTAAAAGTTCTAGACCTTTTTCTCTCATTTTTTTAAAAATTGGTTAGCATTATACCCCCTTCCTTTTAATTAATTTTTTATGTTGACCTAACTTTACTAGTTTTGTAAGTACTTAAGTGAAGGTATCCCCTCAAATGCTAGAACTTTCTCTCTATAGATCTATGATACCATTTATAAGGGATCTAGCAATACTTGTTTGGGAATGGTGACAAAGTTAATTAATATTAAATAATTTCTAACACTTCAGCAGGGTTTGAAATCTACGATGGCCACGCGGCACTTGCTGTGGATACCCCTGGACATTGCCATAATGCCCCCAGAAATGTGCACAATTTATGGCCACATTGTGTCTGAAATGGTCTGCCCCTTTTATATGCTGTGCCTTTAAGAAATAGGTGTTGAAACATACTAGGATATTTTAAATATCAACTATTTTGTACCCTTTGACAATTGCCTTGGTGCCCTATTTTGAGCAAAATTCTTGAGTCCAAAATAGCCATGCCCCTAAAATTAGAGAGTTTAAGGCCTGCTCTAGTTTTATTAACTTGCATGTATCTTTCCAGACAGGTGAGAGAAAGCGATCATCGCGGATGTGTGGAGAGTGTGAAGCCTGCTTGAGAACAGAAGATTGTGGTCTATGTGATTTTTGTAAGGTGAGTAAAGAAAACAATTTATTATAAGTGTTTATCAAAATTTGAGCAATATTATCTATATGAACTTGTAATCAATGCCCAAGTTGCCAAAGTGTTAAAAAAATAGCAAAATTCTTTATGTTAGGCAGTTTGGTTTTTGTTGCTTGTAAGATCTGAGAATTTTTAATTTATTGGTAAGTGTTAAATTATTCTTTATTGTAAGTTTAAACAGTTAATATATAATAAACAATGCAGCCCATTAATAACTGCTATTCAAACAAAAGCTGTTCCTGGCTGCAGAGCCAAAAATTTCATTAGCTCCATGTGCAGTGTTTGTTCAAGAAAATACGTGTACGATCTAACATTAGTTGATATCAGTGTTAAATACTTTCTTTAAAATCTATTTAGGATATGCGCAAATTTGGTGGCCCAAACAGGATGAGACAAAAATGTCGTCTAAGGCAATGCCATTTTAAATCCAGGGTAAGTTATTTGTTTAATTTTTGTTTAATATGCAGTTAATTCAAAAACCATGGATGCTAACATCAGTGGCCTTAGTGCCTATACTAGAAGTAATAGGAGATAAATGAAGTGTGTTCCAAATGGTCTCTTTAGAAAGTATAAGCAACTAGTTAACATGTGTTGAACACAGCAAATATTTTTAAATATTTTCTTGAGTAATAATCTGAAAGATTCATAGTGTTTTTTTCAAAATGAAATTATACAAAAGAACTATTAATGGAACCACGAGGCAATACTGGACATGCGTGCATATGATGTCATAGTTAGTTATAAATTCAAAATGTCGCTGATTTGGAACAAAAATGTGATGAACGACGATGCCCAACCAAGAATCTCAATCTTGCTTGCTTGTACAAGGTACAAGCAATGACCACAGGCAACCCAACTCTGTGAGATTAGGATTGCTTTCTCCTTATGTCAAATGCAATTTATTTAGTGTCTGCAAGTACTATAGTTTAAGATAGTACCATGTGCTAACAATACTTGATACATGTGTAAATCTGAGTATGCATGATCAGGTAGAAAGATCTTAAAACTTAGATAGAGTTAGTATCTAGGATGACCAAAAAGGTCAGCAAAGAGGGCCAGAGTTTTCAGTAGAAATTTTTAAGAGGGGTCCCAGGGATCCCTTCTTTCTTTAATTAGGGGTCCAATAACAAGTTACCTTTTAATTGCACATCTTTGTTTATTAACAATTTGCAACCAAATTAACACAACACAGCACTAACTGCACATAATAAAGACAAGTGAAAAAAAAAACCTCAAACGTAGAATAGTGTCTGTCAATTTACATTTATCTTTCAAGGGTAAGGTCATGGTATGTATCTCTTTAGGATCTTCTGCATCCCAGTGACACACAGCATTTCAATTTTTGTATCCCAAAGATTTTTTTTTACATAAAATATTAAATTTTTGGCATTAATAAAAGTGCTGGAGGGCAGAACAGAGTTGACTGCTTTTTTCATCTTTTGTTGTTTAAAGGTACTTTTGAGATCAACCAGAGCTGACCCAACGATGGAGTTTAGGGTATGTGCCGTATTTTGTTAACATTTTTTCAACTGTTTGCTGTCTTTTATTCTACTATCCTCTGCTGTATTGGGTTCTGCTTATCTCTACTCTACAGTATTTTTATTAATACTTTTGTCCTTTCTTGATCCCTTTTCATACCAATCAGTCTCCTGTGGAGCGAGCTCATGCTGAGCTGTTGAAGAAACGCAAGAAAGCATTGAAGTTGAAACACGCTGTTAAAGTCAAAGATGCAAAACGAGACAAACCAGGAACAAAGGTGTGTTTCAAGTAATTGCCCATTAACCATTTTAACAGGTGCCAGTCTACCCTTTAAATTTGTGAAAGTGGTGGCCTGGTTGGTGGAGTAGTTTTAAATACCTCTGCCTTCAGCCACAAGTATCTGGTTTGAAGACCAACTGTGCCAGAATTGTGGATGTGTTTGGCCCAGCTGAATTGGTTTTTCATCCTTAAAGTAACTAAAAGCTTCTGCTGGATGATAACTTGCCTGGGAAAAATTCTTTTCCTTTCCTGGGGAAGCCAGAGACAAGTGCAAGTTCCATTAAGCTTGTTTACAAAAGGATTTAACTTAAAGAAGTCTCATCGAATGTTTAGAAATTTAGCCCCTTAGAAGTTACAGACTAGCTAAGACCAGAAACATGTTAACTGTTATGAATTGGTGCACATATTATTTTATAAGCAGTGTTTGAGTTTTCTGTTTGGAGCTGTAAGAAAGATGACTGATAGACAGACCGAGAAATTCTAAATATATCAATTATGAACTTAGATATAATATACAAGATTTCATTGACTTGGTGTAACATAATTATTGTTTTAATAAATTTATAATATATCAATACTTAGGGAAAAATGAAAGGAGAGCATGGCAGCAAAATGAGAAAACGAAAACGAATCACATCTCGTGAGGATGATGAAGGTGGACAGTTGGATGGGTCACAGGAAAACTTGTTCAAGGAAGAAACTTTAAGACAATGTTGGGGACCTGGATGTACAAAAGCAGCCAGGACAAGCTCTAAATACTGCAGTGATGAGTGTGGTATTCAGCTTGCCGTGAGGTTTGAACAATATTGCTATTCCTTATATTGTTCAATTAATATTTCATAATGTCTTTATCCTTGCGACATACCATTTCAAAGGATATTATTTCTTGGTATCACTAGTTTTCGACATACATTTCCTGCATTTTTTAATATTCTCAGGGTATCAATTTGTGACATCATTAGCTTTTAAGCACACACTTCCTGCTTGTTGATTGCAGCTATAAGTTTAAACTATGTAATAATTGACTATTATTTCAACGGTAATCAAATAAAGCACTGCATGTATTCCTCCAACATGGATGTGATTGATATCTGTCTGTGTGAATATTCTTAAGTGTACGGGTACAACAACTTTACGAGCAAAAATTCTACAAAATGTTACTTAAGGGGCTTCTCAAATATTAACTTCAGGTCACCTTCCATTTCAAAAACATGTATTAAGTGAAAACCACATTGTGTTGCAAATTACAGAATTATTCGGCATTTTGGGACCCAATCCAATCTTATGATAGCAGAACTCTATTCACATATAATTGTACCCAATCGCCTGCAATGAATGTACAGGAATAGAAAAATGGTTCAATTTTGTGGCACATGCATGATTGCACACAATCACGTAGCCCTCCACATACATGTTTTAGGTAAATTAGCTTACTATAAGTCTGCTGTGTGTAATATTTCAGGCGGATTCAGGAAATTCTTCCAGAAAGAGTAAAGGAATGGAACAAGTCGCAACCGCTCGCCACACTCAAGACACAAGACACACTTCAAGAAGTGTTGAGAAAAAAACAGGTGCAAGTTTTTAAAACATTGCCCCTCGAACAGGATGCTGTTTGAGTATTCCAATATATTGCAATTTTTTCAAAAATTATAAGTTTGAAGTTACAGAAAAAAGCAGGCCATGGAAGATCCTGGAAAACCCTGGATAAACCTTGGAAGTTTTCTGTATCTTGCCTTGCAAAATCTTTTACAACTATTATTTTTAAAACAGCAAAGTCTCAAAATTATTCCTCGAGGCCTTGAATTCCTCTGGAATTAGAAATCCATTAGAGACAGTCTTCCCAGTCGGAGAGAAGGACTTTCTTTAATCCGTTGGTGGGCAGTTCTTCTAATAATGATGTCAGAGTAGTTCTAAATACAAGTTTCTAATAAGCTTCAAAACCAGTTGGTTTAAGACAAGGAAATCCATAATTTTTATAAATGGTTTTGACTGTTTAAAAGCATTGGGAAGTAATATCTTGTCATTTGCTCCATGTTGGTAGGGCACATTCAGAGAAAGAGAAGTTCTTTCTGTTGATTCATTAAGTTCTGGTTATTGATGATATTCTAACTGAAGGGGACTTTAATAGTGATGTCGGTAGAGGTAATGGCCAACTGAAGCCCCATTTGTTAATATTAGTGTATTTTTGGACATCCTATCATCGCCGTCATCATCTTTATCATCATTCTTAATTATCAGTAATATAATTGTCTTGTACTCTAGGAAGCTCACAGTAAGTTGATGGAACTTGACCGAATGAGTGAACAACTTGATCAGATAGTTGACAGTGCCAAGCATGCTATAATTGAAGAACAAGAGGTATGTGGCCAATACAAAGGTTATACCTATAGGGTGAAAAATTGATACATTCTCAGACAAAGCCACAATTCTAACAGAAACCGCAATGGTTTGATATTTCTTACTGAGTATATAATAAAAGGAATTAAAGCAGGTAAGAATATTTAAAACCTAATAGTTTTAAAACAACAAGCAACGTAGTGGCGACCTGGAAATTAACCTAAAACATAATTTGTGTCTTTTAAAACACCATTATTATTTTTAATACGTTCTTACAACCATTTTAATAGAATTTTAGAAGCATTTTTCATGGCTTTGCAGGCTTCCTTCCAGGCTTGTTTCTGATTGGAACAACTGCAAATAAAGGCAAAAACAAGTTTGTTCAAATAAAAGCTTGATGATGATTTTTAATCGAAAAGTTTTATCTTTAAAAGGTTTTAATATTTTATGTTTTTACAGCCTTAAACTTGTTTCATTTTATTTATAACAGTTACTATGTCAGCAAAAACTATGTTAAGCTTGTAATTTCTCGTGCAGAATCAAGAAGCTGACACTGATGGAGACACTGATCTTCAAATTTACTGTGTGACGTGTGGGTTACCTCTTGCTCCAAGAGTAGCCATAAGACACATGGAAAAGTGCTACATGAAGGTACATTCTGCTTTGCTTACATCATGATATAATACCTAAAACGCCAAAACCAAATGCATTTTTCCATCTTGAAGGTTGAATCTGCAGCTCAGCGACGGAAGCCAGTATTGAAGATGGGTTCGTTCCATGTTTGAATTTCGTAACTTCCTAAACTGCTAATACTGTAGCTCCAAATATAGGATAAATATTGTTTTACAGGCCATTGAAAACTGGAAATGCAGGGAATTTAAGATTTATTTTTCCCGGTCTAGAACAACGCAGAATTTTGATCAGGGTCATGGAAAGTCGTGGCAAATCTGTTAGTCGTACGTCTTTAATTGGTTTACATAAAAATAATATTAAAATGATGATTAATGCTTACAATTAAAGGTAGCATGTGCTCCTTTTTTAACTTTTGTACTAACGTTTTTTTGTTTCTCATGTTCTAGAATGAGAGTTTAACAACTTTTGGTTCAATTTACAAAAGTGCCGGGTAAGTCTTTTATAAAAAACTATAAAAGTGGATAGGTAGCCCTTGCCCTAACATCTACAGACTCTATCGTAAATAGTAGGAGAGTGCCACCGATGTTGTGTGGTCTGTCAGTTCTCTTGAGGTTATTTATAAATAATATCTTATTATATGTGAGCCGTTGTAGCACATGAGACCTTCGACTGGAGACCTCATTCACGCATGAAAAGCGCATTTATGGATATCTACAAGGGAGTAGTGAGAACTGACATATTACTGGTGTTATTGTTGTTGTTATGATTATTATTATTATTATTATTATATTTATTATTAAATTAAGTTTGAAATGGAAATGAGTAACATGTGTTGTAACATATCCACCATAGGAATCTGTTCTGTGATAGTTACAACCATTCACAAGGCGTTTATTGCAAACGACTTCGTGTGCTGTGCCCTGAACATACCAAGGATCCAAAGGTCAGTTTAAACCAACGTTGTTTTCAACTATAAGCTAAAACTAACCTAAATCCTTTTCCGAGCCTAGTGACTCATTAGGCCGGCGCTTATCTCCGGTTTCAATAGTATTAAGCGGATGAGAGTCATTGACTCCCCCTGGACAGAACACTAATCCATTGCTGGTTAGCTGGTACTTATTTACCGACCTCGTAGGGATGGAAAGCTGAGTAAGCTTTGGCGGAAAAGAAGATCACACAAATGTCCAAATTTCGGTAGAGCCGAGGAATCGAACCTGGGATCTTGGGGTTGGAAGGCATAGATCTTACCAACTGCGCCAACAACACCACTTTACGTTTTTGACTCTAGCACGCACCTGGTTTCTACATCCTAGAAGTGTTATGTTATTCCAATGATGCTTTTTTGTTATTGTTGTTGGATTACTTAACTTAAGCAATGTTTTAGGTTGACCCCAGTGAAGTGTGTGGCTGTCCTCTGGTGAATGACCCATTCAAGGAGAAGGGTGATTTTTGCAGAGCTCCAAAAAGATCCTGTCTCAAACACTACAGATGGGAAAAGTTAAGAAGAGCAGAAATAGACTTGCAAAGAGTACAGGAGGTGAGCAGTGTAGTTTTTAAACTATGGTGCTAATTTTTGTTTTTGCCTAAATATTTTGTTTTTTCACCACAAAGACTAATTATGGTTGCTACAGTGATAATGATGATAATGGTGGTGACGATGATGGTGATGATGATGATAATGGTGGTGATGATGATGATGATGATGATGATGATGATGATGATGATGGTGATGGTGTTGATGACGATGGAGATGATTGTGATGATGGTGGTGACGACGATGATGGTGGTGATGATGGTGATAATGATGATGGTGATGATAGTGATGATGGTGAACAATGGTGATGATGATGGTGATAATGATGATGCCGATGGTGATGATGATAGTGATGATGATGATTATGTTAGTGATAACGCTTATAACATTGCGAATGGCGTTTGTGGCGATACTGTTGGTGATAGTTTTGATGAATGCATTTTATTTGCTAGAAAAACTTATAAACATTAGAATTATATTGAGCCAACCGTAAGCAGGACAAATATTTTCAAGTGTGCTATCTACAAAAACCAAACTCTGTGACGTCTTAGCTGATCAGCTAGTAGTCAGAAGTTCATGAACTAGATTCTCGTTAGGAACTAATAAAAAGTTTTTTTCTTAAGAAGAAAAACAGTATAATTATATTCTTTAGTTCATATAAGCTCTGCGATCTACGTAAAGCCTATTAACTTACCATCATCATAGCAGGGGGAGTAGGAAGCAAATAAAAAGTGGAGGGCCGTTAGTAAGGAAGTATCCACCGGGGACGGGGGGGGATAAGTCCCCAAGAAAAATATTTGTTCTATTAAACATTTGCAGACATGATGTATAAACGAGGTTTTTTTGGCCAAAATATGGCGGCTACGGTTCTACGTCACTGCATGGGTATATTGAACGAGCAGTAAGAAGGCCATTTATCTAGTGAACCAACTACAAGAACCAATTAAAGTGCCCTTGTCTTCATGCAAGCTCATTCAGCTTAGTAGATAAAGAATCTAAATGGTAATCATGGGGCTTGTATGTATTTAATTTTCGTAAAGGACTCCGAAGGTTTTATTTTTCGAAGATAAAGATTGATGCATTGCTTATTCATTTCATGAAGCAAATCCGTTTATGTCAAAGTTTTTGATTATAACTACATAAGGTCTAATTTCCATATAGTCGTTAAGGATCGTTTCGTGTCGTTTCAAGTCTTTCCGAAAAAACTCGAAAGACCGAGGTGACTGAAACGACCCAATACAACCGGCGATTTCCATTTGGTCGTTTGTGGTCGTAACGGGTTGTTTCGGAACGCGGTTGTAAAGCTTGAAGGCATGGGCACGACAGCACGCTGCGAGCTGAAGTGCATTGTGGACCTGTTTTGGGTCGTTTCGGTCCGTTCGGGTCGTATCCTATAATTTCAATATGGTCGTTTCAGTCTTTTCCGGTCGGATAGAACTCGATTCTGTCGAGACGACCTGGGCGCTTTGGGTTACTTCAGTCGTTTGCGGTCGTCTTGTTTATATTTCCATATAGTCGTTCCGGTCGTCGAGGGTCGTCCGAGCACATCTGAAACGACCCGGGAGACTCGAAACGACCCATTACGACTATATGGAAACCAGGCTTAACGTTTCATGAACAAATCCTTTTTTTTGCCAGTGGCTCAAGCTGGAAGAGGCTTACGAGCAAGAAAGGAATTTAACTCAAGCAATGGCACAGCGAGGTGGTTTACTCGGACTTTTGCTTCATCGAACAATTTGTCACGAGGGAGATAATGTAAATACGGGTCATGGCTCACTACAGCCACAGGACAACAAACACGAATCAGTTCCGTGATGTTTTTAAAACTTCGCGTCCTTTTAAAATGATGCTGAACTTGTTCATAGTTGTTAATAATTACAATAAAATATTTTATTTACGCTTGTACCGTTTTATATCTAATTCACAATATTCCTAAAGTCTATTGTTTGAATGATATGTATAATTAGCTCCTTCGATTTTAGCAGGAATTCCGGAATCTAGACACGAAACCACGTCTGAACAAATTTAAGAACATACGTCACAGCGAGGTGTTCATTCACGCGCATAACTAGGTAATGGCTGCACAGCGAGCACAAGAGAATATCTAGACAATGCCGGCGCATGCCACTATGATGACAAGTTCTTTGATGTTAAAAATAACTATGAATTCGAAATTAGTTGTGCTGGTGATAAAAGTTTGTTTTCTCCATGCGATGTAATATAAATGATCTGCAAAAAGCTTAAATCTTGATTTATGATTTGAAAAGCGACCTTTATGAAATAAAAACATGAAGTGTCTTCTGATTTCAGTATAATCCTTATATTCCTTTTCGCCAGCTATGGCGCCGACGTCTGTGTTATTTTCTCACGGAATACTTTAATTTTGAAATGAAGATTAACGCGGGAATTTGACGTTTCGCACTATTCATGACCGCATTTTCAAGAATAATTTATTTGTAAATGACAATTCTTAAATACAATAAAGTTGAACTAATTTGAATATGAACAAAAGCTAGCTGATTACAAAAATAAAATCTCAAACAAAGACCTTGCCTTTTAGTGAATCGTCCGTTGGACGACACATGAAGAAAGTTCATAATATCAAGAACCCTGATCTGGAAAACTACTTCACTGTACTTAAGAAATGTAGCGGAAACTTTGACTGTCTCCTATACGAAATGTTACTCATCCGTAAAAGAAAACCAATCTTAAAAATTCAAACTGATTCACTAAGTTGATTAAGAGGCAAGGTCTTTGTTTGAGATTTTATTTTTGTAATCAGCAAGCTTTTGTTAATATTCGAATTAGTTCAAACTTATTATATTTAAGAATTGTCATTTACAAATAAATTATTCTTGAAAATGCGGTCATGAAGAACTACTGCGAAACATCGAATGCCCGCGTTAACCTTCATTTCAAAATCTTTGAAAAAACCGTTATCAATACTTTAATGCTAAAATATTCATAACGAAGTATTTAAAAGGACTAGGACGATGTTAAATGAAGGCCTTCGTGTTGATAGAACTAGTAATGGTTGTTTGAGTTTGAGTGTACGCTATGATCTTCTCTCTGCAAATTTTCATTATCTTCAAGAACTTGTATAAAATATTAAGAGAACCAGACGCTTCAACATTTACAAAATCTGAAACCAGTGCAATATTGTTACATACACACCGGATACAGAACCGATATTTGAAAGATTTCAAATTGAAAACCAAAGGCCTTCGTGTTGACCGATCTAAAAATGGCGGTCGTTCAGTTTGAGTGTACAGTATGATCTTCTCTATAGAAATTTTCATCACCTTCAAAAACTTATATTAAAATAAAAACAAAAGTAGATGCCTAAAGTTTTACAAAATCTGAAAGTAGTGCAATACTGTTACATAAACACCGGATGGGACAGATACTTGAGGGATTTTAAATTGAACGTTGGTGACAGAAACAACGGAAGGAACCATAATTTAGACGAAGCTAAACGAACGCCTTCGTGTTGATATAACTACTAATGTCGGTCATTTGTGTTTGAATCTACACTGTGAACTTCTCTGTGCAAATTTTCATCATCTTCAAGAACTTATATTAAAATTTATACAGAACTAGATGCTTAAACGTTTACAAAATCTAAAAGTATTGCAATATTGTTACATAAACACCGGATGGGACAGATACTTGAACGATTTTAATTTGAACGTTGGTGACAGTACGGAAGGAACCATAGACGAAGGTAAACGAAGGCCTTCGTGTTGATCATGCTAGTAATGGCGGTCGTATGAGTTTGAATCTACGCTATGATCTTCTTGGAGGAAATTTTCATCACCTTCAAAAACTTATATTAAAATAAAAGCAAAACCAGATGCCTAAATGTTTACAAAATGTGAAAGTAGTACAATACTGTTACATAAACACCGGATGGGACAGATACTTGAGCGATTTTAAACTGAACGTTGGTGACAGAAACAACGGA